>CAMPDV010007740.1:0-46334 GCA_946699065.1 Loxodes magnus
ATACAACAATTAAGAACAATATGTTGCACTTTAACCTATTTCTTAAGAATAAAAATCAAGCAAAAGGATTAAATCTAGATAAGCAAATTTAAACTTAAATAATATAGTGTGAAGACAATACAACAAATACAACTAACACTATACAAAATTAATAATTTGATAAGTTTTGTTAATTCAACTCCTAAGATTAAAATTTTTAGGATCTGATGTAATATTATTAATAATTAAAATCTTAATTACATTAGTAGCAGCTAAAAATAAAAAAAAAAAGAAAAACAATTATTGAGGACTAATAGAGAATTAAGGGAGAAATTATTCCAAATAGAAAACTAAGCCTTGGTCCAAAGATTAATAGTATCAAAACTAATATGCCTCAAGTTCAAGATAGTATATTATTAATATTAATTTTATATTTGACAAATAATTTAACTATTTAAAAAAGAAAATGCCAATCAAACTGGAATACATTTCCTTCAAAAAAACGTAAAAACTATACACAAAAATGAAAAAGAGAATGAAAGCTCAATAGATTTCGATAAGAAAAGAAAGTTTTAGTATGAAATTTAAAGTTTAACTAAACTAGATTGAAATAATTAAGATTAATCTTGTGATTATTAATTTAAAGAAAGCATTTGTTATCAAAATTAAGATTAATCAGAAGTAGAAATGATTAAACTCAATTCCTAATCTGTTGTTAATGAAGCTTTTAACTAGTTAATTTTAAACTGAAACATGTTGTTATAAGAATGATCGCGGAACTATAACGGAAATTATTAACTAATAACTTGATCTTTCCTTTTAAGAATTATAAAATCTTAAATAAAATGAATTTAAAATATAAGAAGTTTATAATAATCTGAACATTAGATATTCTTAATTGACACAAGATTATGAACGTAAACCTTGATGCATATGCAAGGAATATCAGAACTTTAAAAACAAAAGAAAGAAGATATGTCTCAAATAAATGCTAAAATACTAAAAATAAAATTAAGCTAGTTAGACTATTTAATTAAGTGATTTATATTATGCATAATCAAATTAAAATAGAGATACATCAAATTTTATAATCAAGAATGACTAAGTTCAACCTCCTTTTTACTAATTAGATTTCGATTGCATAAAATGGCAAGAGAAACTGAAAAGAAGCATAACTTAATTAAGCATTTTTAAGTCCAACATAACATAATTTCTATATGTAAAATATTGATATTGAAGAGTTATTAAAGAAGTATAATTTTAAAAGCGATTAATTTATACAATACTTACGATCAAAATAATGATAAAAGCAGAATCTCTTAACAACTATAGAAAATAGATTCATTACTTTATCTTCTAGATTAAATCGTGCTACATGTGATGGAAACTCAGTACCAATTAAAATAGATAAATAGTTATTATAAGAATATGATTCATCGACTTTATTTATTATAATATGCTATAGAAATACAATACGATAAGCTCCTAATTTACTTCATATTTAAACTTAAAATGGCCAAAAAGTCCTCTGCATTTATGACCCAGAACTTAAAGGAGGATCAAATAGAGAGGTTTTAAACTTAGCTCACTGCAATATGAATTAAATATCTACTAAATAATATAGTATTTAACAGTTTACTTTATAACATTAAATTGATATATTTTCCATTAATGAAACATGATAACATTCAGACTTTATTCCAATATAGATTCGCGGATATAGAACCTATTATAAAAATTGTAATTAAAGTACAAGAGCTGGTGGAGTATGTCTTCTTGTTAAAGATGATCTGGACTCAGGCTAATTTGAAATTGATTTTGGAGGACAAGATGATAGATTTCTTGTAATTAAAGCTAATAACATATATTTTGCGACATGCTATATGGCAACAAATGAAAAGCCAATATCTTTTAAAGATTAATCATATTAACATTTAGAAAATATCCTTAGAGTAATAGAAGATAAAGGAATAATACTAATGGGAGACTTTAACGCTCTGCTACATGGTTATGGTAGCAATGATGTACAGAATTAATAAGATAACGGTTTAAGATTACAAAATTTTATTGAAGAATAAGATTTATAGATAATTAACAATCCTATTTTCGATACTTTTAGAAGTAGGGCTAATTATAGAACTTATTGCAATGATTATGTTATATCTAATTATCATATTAACATCAATCAATTCTCTAACTTTCTAACTTTACCTAGTAGTGGACTTGACACAGATCGCTTACCAATTTTACTATAGTTACATACTTAAAAGATTAATAGAGACCCGCCAATACTTGCTCCTAGAGTTAAGTTTAAGATATAGAAACTATAAAATATGATAATAAGAGAAGAATATTAGGATACATTTAACGGATGTTTAGTTGGCTTTGAAGCAATTGAAGAAAATAACTTAGAAGATTAATACAATTATATTCTGCAAATTCTCTATAATAATGCTAATCTGGTACTTGGATAAGTTCTTTAAAATACTAATTATAATAAACTTCCTTGAAGGATAATCAATAGTTTTAATGTTGCTAAGCATAAATACCTTATTAAAATGCGTTAATATAGCAGGGAAGAGCAAATCAAGAAGTAATATAGCTAGCATAAGCAAAAACAGAGAATTAATTAATTAGTCTCCTTAAAAAATGTTTAAATAAGAAAGGAAACTTTTAAACCAGAGGAAAAGAAACTATATGCATATGGATCAAGAAGGATTTGCTTAATTTATTAATAATTGGGAAAGTAATGTTTTTGACAAGCATAAGATTATTGATGAAGAAGAACTAAAAAGCAGCAATTAAAGGATTGATAATATTTTCAAAAGTTGTACCTTTGTAAAAGAATAATAGGCTTCTTATTTGTAAGGATTAGATCTTATTAGTTTTAAAGAAATTCAGAAAACCATAAAAGGACTAGCGAATAATAAATCATCAGGAGCAGATGGCATAAAAGCAGAACTTATTAAATACGCTAATAAGGAATTTAATTTTGTATTGTTAAAGTTCATTAATAATATGTTGAGAAAGTAAAAAATACCTGATTAACTTAAATAAGTAAGAATTCTTCCAATTTACAAGAAAGGATCAAAGAGCGATTGAAAAAATTGAAGACCAATTGCGCTCATAAATGTAATTTTAAAAATATATGATAAAGTACTAACTTAAAGACTCTATGGGTATATTTATTAGCGTAAAATTATACACCCCTCTTAATAAGGATTTCTAAAGAGTAGACAAACAATGCATCATGTCTGAACTTTATAATCAATTATTGATTTACACAAAAGATGGGGGAAATAAAAGCACTTACTTACAACTCTTATAGATGTAGAAAAGATGTTTGACACTATTAACAGAAGACTATTGTTTCATCATTTACGCAGAATAAAACTACCTTTTGCCCTAATAAACTGCTTCGAATCATTTTATCTTAATCTAGATATTAGATTCATTTTAGATAGTACTCTTTCAAGAAATTTATAATATAGTAATGGAGTATTGTAAGGAAGTTCCCATGGTCCAGTTCTAACTATTATATTCTACGATATTGCTATCAGGTACTTAGAAACTTATTAAAAACGATTTGGTTTTAAAATCTGTGGACGCGTATTTGTTACTAAAGCTTGGGCAGATGATTTATTATTGATTTCTAATGAAGATAATATGAATCTATTGATTAAAGCAACGTGTAAAGTATTTGGATGAGTAAAACTGAGCATAAATGCTAGTAAGTGTGAGTTTATATGCTTTAAAACTAAGAATTAAAAACAAGAAGACATTAATGTTAACATAAGTTTGAATAATTAAGAAATTAAAAGATCTAAGAGGATAACTTATTTAGGATATACTTTCCATGAAAACTAATATTATAAAGTCCATTGCAAAGAAATAGTGTAAAAATATAAGAAATGTGTTAATGGATCCTTGATATAATTGTCCAAATATTAGAATATCACTCCTTACAACTTTAAGTAGATTTTTCAAGTCTTTTTACTCCTAAAACAGAATATGGCTCAGAAGTTATTCCATGGACGATTTTAAGGGGCATTGGAAAAATAAAGAAAGACATACATACTAGTTAAAGAAAAGTAGCAAGATATGCATTCTAAAGTCCAAATTCAACGTTTAATGAATCATGCTTTATTGATTTGAACTGACTATCTTTTGAGTACTACATAGCAATGAGATATTTAAAGTTTTACGTAAAATTATGATAAGAAACATAAACAAATCCTGACTCTGATATTACCTTTTTATTTAACAAAACAAAAATAGCTAATCTGAAATATTTTAAAAACTTGGAGAAATTAACTTAACTTTTTGAAATAGATGTATAGAATATTGAAGACAGCAAATTATTTTTGAGTAAAGCTTATAACAAAATCTAAGAGAAGTTCTTTTAAGATGCTACATAAAAGATGAGATCAATGCAAATTACACACTTTTACTTTGAAGATATTAATAAAGAAACAAGATAGTTTCCATTTTATACATATATGAAACTAAATAAATTTATGATTAGAGAAATAATTTCTATTTATAAATTTAGAACCTTTTGCTATAATTTCTAATACGACTTATAACAAAGACACTTCAAAATCAAATACTCTGAGATTTACATATGTGGAGAATTAGATAGCTTTGTTCATATTGAATCATGTGAAGCTCTGCAAGATCTTATTTAGGAATTTAAAGACTTTAAAAATTACGACCTAAAAAAATGTTAACATATAATTAAAGTTATCTTACTCTTAATTTCCCTACTTAAAAACAGCTAAGAGAAATAGATTTTAGAATTAAAAGCTTCCATTAACAATTATTGAAGAGAAGAATTGAAATCCTATAGTGGAATGAGGAAATACTACAGTGGCAGAACGATTTGGATAAAGTTGTAGCAGTAGAAGGAGAAGAACAAGAACAAGAAGAAAAAGAACATGAGCAATGAATAAAATAGGAATGATGAATTAGATGCAAAATAAACAGTTTTATTATCTATATGAAAATATAGTAAAGACATATTAAATGATATTATTATTATTAAAATTTTTGATTTTAACAAATATTTTGTTTATAAAATGTTGCAAACATTAATTTTAATTGATCATATTAAGATTAATTACCACTATTTATATAAATACTCTTGGATAAAATTCTAAATAGTTAACTTATATAAATAGTTTATCTATTAATATATTTATTATTTATATCAGCATATCTACAAAAATATTGTACCTAAATTTTAAAATAACTTAAGTTAGATTGTATAATCTTTCTTTATTCTAATTCATTTTTTACTCTTTTCTATTTGTTAGCTTTGCATAATTGATTTTGAATGCTTATCGGCTTATAATTTCTGTTATTAAGGAATAAAAGAATAGATATTTATTATATAAGATGAAATTATTTATTTAAATTAACAATTCCAAGAATTTAAGAAACATCAAATTGTTTAAATTTTATTGCTTAGATTATTAATTTTTAACCAGTACAATACAAATTAAGCATGCTTAATATATATTTCAATAGGCTACAAATATCTATCAGCTACTACTTGAAAGTGAAGTTTTCTTTTTATCTAAAGTAAACATCTAATGAATGCATTAATAGTTAAATATTTATTAGAATGTCTTTTCCTTAGTTAAGCTTATTAAAATTTATAAAATAAATTATATTAGCTTTTACATAAAATAATTTAAAAATTTAGTATTTTCTATGAAATTTCTTTATAATTCTTTAGATATAGTCCTTTGAAAGATGTCAGATCTTTAGTAAGACGACAACACAGCTGTAGACAAAGGGATTTGGGAGCAAACTTTGCTTAAGTTAAGCGATTTCTCAACTACTTGAGACTGTAGGAGTCCTCCGATCAACATCTTAAAGGTAACTGAAAGATATTGAGGAAAGTATGGGTGAAACTCTCTCTGATTCCTATCCATTTCCACAAAAACTTAGGTCTTGGCAAAATATACGTTATACATCAGAGAACGAGATGCAACAATGGAAGTGAAAGGCTCTCAATTATTATAGATGTAGTGAAGGGAAAATTCCCACCTTATTTTAAATCAAATATCTAAAGCTAATAAGCCCAATATAGCGGGAAAAACTTCGACTTAGTCATGAATGGAAGGAAAATTCTCACTGAGATTCTATGTCTTTAATAGAAAGTAGGAGTGTCTAATAGAAATGGGACCAAAGTTCGCAAGAAACAATTATGGAACTAGGGCATCAATAGGTCAATAGAGGACCAACGATATTCCAATTGATGTACAGGAATACAATGCTACAATACCCAAAAATTGCTGAAAAGTAGTCTTTTATATCACTCCGTCCCTTCTCATACAACTACCAAGATGAGGAAATATTCCGGGGAGTATTGAGAGCCGATGGAGAATAATGAGAATCGTTCAGTTAAGAGTAACCTTCACAGGACAAGACAGATCAGTCAAGCTAAAATTTAAAACTTAAAAAATGAAATAACCACAATCCAAAAGTGGTTACACATGAAGGAGAACGAAGAAAAACTCAGCTGATAGGTAACTTGGTAGAAAATAGCTCAATAGCAAATTTGTTAACCAATAATTTCGTAAATTAATTTAAATAGATTATTTAATTAAATTAAACTTTAATTTAATTTTGAAATTCAATATTGTATTTATAAATTTAATTTAAATACATAAAGAAAAATTATCTAAGACTTAAAAATAAATAAAATATGTTTCAAAGCATTATCTTAAAATTAGGAAATTTATAAAAGCAAGAAAAACTTTATTTAGAAATAAATTATTAGTATAAAGCAGACTTTTATATAAATGACAAAATAATTTTCCTATCTTTAATAATTAAAATAAAAAATAAGTTCTTAAGAAATTTAATTTTATAATTTAAGTTTATCTTTAGCATTTTAATATTTATTTCAATATAGATTTTATTAATAAAATTAAAAAATTATTTTAAATGTAATAAATAAACTAAACACAAGAAAAATTGACTATGATTTAAAATATTATTTTATTTTATAGCTTTTATAAATTTTAATAGATTTAACTTTTATTTTATTTAAATTAGTATTTAAATAAGTAAATGATAGTTATATAAAAATAATTTATATGCTAAATATTAAAATAAAAAAAGACAGAAGAAATAATCAAACGTTTTCTTGTTTTCAAATAGTAGGAGTTACCTACTAAAATCTTTAGGAAATGGTAAAAAATCAGTTTTAAGGTGCTTAATGAAAAATAGTTCCTATCTCTGAAGAGAAATCTATGAATTAGATATAAATAATAAATAAATAAATAAATTTGATTATAGAGCGCGTAGCACTCTCGTTGGTGCGCAGCTCTTTAAAAAAAAAATGTTTCACACTGACAAGAATGTTTGTTACTGATAAAATTATCAGATACTGATAAACCTTGTTCAATACTGGTATAATTATTCAGTACTGATAAAAATATTCAATACTGATATAATTTTAGAATACTCGTAATCTTTAATACTTGCTGGAGGTCCAAGGACATGGCAGGATTGTGTCTCATTGCATTACCAAAGCAGAGGACGACATGTGTCGATTATGGGTACTTAAATTCCCCACCTCTGATGAAGCTCGCAATATTGTTTCTTTTTCGTTCCAGAATTAAAAATTAAAATAAGTCCGTGCCGAAGGTCTAGGAATCTTATGTCTCGAGGCCAAACCAAAACAGAGGAAGACATAAAGTCGATTATGGGTACTTAACTTCCCCAACCTCTGATGAAGATGACCTCGTTGCTCACCTTAGAACAACTATGGCGGTTTTAAAAAAATAAGATATAATATTTTGCACATGGAAGTCTCTGATTTTGCTATTGAGCAACAAATTGCCTATGATTAGTGATTTTAGTGTGCTTTGCCACCAGCAAGAAGTAAAGAAGCTTTAGAAAAATAATAAGAAACTTACTGACAAATAGAGGAATTAGAATCGAGACTCATGACCTAAGAAAAAAACTTAAGTACCTTCTGAAATACATCTCAAGACTAGAGCAATCAAACTTAATTCTAGCAAAAGAAGAAGGAACTACATTCAAAAAAATGAAACAGGGAAAATAATAAAAATTTTAGCATCAATATAATCTGAAAGATAAAGAATCAATCCAATGTAAATACTTTAGTATTTCATAAGCCTTCTCCACAATCTCAAAATCCTTACATAGGCTTAAGAAAAAGTACTGTTGTAATTGAATTTTCCTTTCAATTTTTTATTAGTTTTTTTGTTGATTATATCCTTGTTTAAGAATTGCTAGTTATTCTATAGACTTTTCCAAGTCTATTACATAGCAGCTTTTCTTTTTGACTGTTTTCATTTTTTCAATATCATTTATTTTATTTTTATTTTTATTCCTATCCTTTTCAATAATTCTAACGATAATAAGAAAGACATTATATATCTTTTTTATTCAATTTCTGCGAATTTCAAAAATAGTATCTTTTTCTCTTAATATTTTAAATACTATCATTTTTTAATTTATTTCTTATCGCCTTATTAATTTTGAATTGAATTTAGTTATACAATTTTTGGTATTTTTTAACTTATGCTTAGTACTAAAAAATTTTAATTCTTGCTATTATATAATTATTCTGGAGGTAATTTCTTTTTATTTATTAAGCTTGTAAATTGTTTTTCAGTTTATATTCTTAAATCTAGAATTCTAATAGTAATTCTAATAGTAATTCTAATATGACTTAAAATAATTTATTAATATTTACTCGAACAGTTGTGTAAAATTCTGAGATCTTTTTAATTTATACATGATTTATCCTATTTTCTCGTCTATCCTTAGAGATTAAAATTGCAATTTAAAGCGAAACTTTCTTGCTAACTTTTAATGTCTCTTAAAATTATAGAAATATTAAGATGCTTTATGCTGTTTTTTGCAACTTAAAAGAGTTATTTCATACCTTATGATATCCTTTATTTCGAAATTGAATTTAAAAATTCGACTTCGTTAAAAATACTAAAAATAAAAATAAATAGAAAAGAGCAAAATAAATAAAATTAAATATTGAGTAATGAAAAGTATTAAAAATATAAATGTAAAGCATATCATACATACTTATAATTTTTGTATTAAATTGGTAAAAAGAAGTATAAATTCTTAAAGATAACTGATTTATATAAAGACAAATAGTTTTTAGATAACTTAAAATTGTTAATATTTTTAGCTAGGCCCAATAAAATAATTATTATTAATTATTTTATTGATTCTGCCTTTAATAGGTTCATCACTGTTTTAAAATTTGTAAATTTCAAATAAAGTTTATTTGTAGAAATATTCTTAGCATTTCTTTGTTCAGTGTTGCATAATAACATATTGGATATTAATATTTTATTCTAGTCTTTTTATAGGTATTTGGCTAAAGTCTAATTAAATACAAATTTTTACTAGAATTCAAGTCTTTTTATTTCTTCGCAAGTCATCTGTTAAATTTTTCATTGGATTATCTTTATCTTAAACCGTTAAATGTTACCCTCTGGAGCAACATACAGCTTACTTAATTCATTGCATAATTTTTATTTTTTGCTCAGATTGTCGTTAACTTCAAAATGTCCAATATTTTCTTACAAAATATCCAAACTTTTTACAAAAATAGATCTTAGAATTTTTCTTTGCTCTATTTCCTTTTCTAATTGTGCTGCTGGTTCTATAACCATAGGATTATTTTGAAAAAGATTTTTTAACACAAGTTCTAAATAATTTCAGCAATTGATTTAATTTTTATTTTTTCTGCTCAATTCACAAATTAAAATTTTAGAATTGGAGAGAGTAAATAATTCCAGATTTGAGATTATTATTTTCTTATCTTAGCATAGCCAAGTTAGATATAAGGAATCAAATTTATTCTTTAAGTGAATTAAATCTTTACGGATAGCTATTCATTTTCTTTCATAACATATCAATAAAACAAAAAGTAAGCATTGATCATTTGAGTATATTATTCTGCGTTATTATTAGTTCAATTAAAGACTCTAACTCTAACAAATTGATAATCTAAGACAAAGATTAAAATTACAAAACGCTTCAAATTAAAAAAATTATGAAAGGTTTCTTTAATTATCGAGTATAAAAATTAGAAATAATAAGTAAAAATTACCAGATTAATTATTTTAAGCATAGATGAATTTAAGAAAACTTAAACTAGTTAGGAAAGGAATGAAGTAGCTTTTTAAATAAATAAGCTCTAAATTTTATTACTTAAAAGCAGAAATAAATAATAATTAAGTTATTTTGTGAAAAAACTTTAAGAAAAGTGCTTTTAATTTATAAAAAATACAAATTAATAAGTTTAGTGTAAATAAGATCGAAAATAAAAATTAAATTAAGAGAAACAAAATAAAAATTATAAAGTAAAAGGGTTAATCTAAATAGTAATTAATACTAGAATTTACAAATAATTATAAACTTATGACCAATAATATTTATTTTAATTAAAATATTTTAAATATTTAACAAAATTTCTTAAAACACAATATTTTAAATTATATAATTTTTTATTTTATTTAATTAAAAAGGAAAATAAATAAATTTTCATCAAGTAGATTTTTAAAAAAGGCTATCCTAAGATATTTTCATTAAATTAATTAAATAATTTTTAATAAAAAATTAAAAGAAATGTTTAAGACTTTAAAGTTAGTATTAGCAATATTTGATTAATAAATTTAAAAATATATTTAAATAATTTGATATTCCTTAATTATAATTAAAATTGTTTATAATTTCTCTTATTTTATAAATATTTAAAGAATATAAAATATTTTAAAAGATGAATAACTAAAATATTTATTTACTTTAAAACAAAAAAACATTAAAATAAGATTAAAGCTATTAATTTTAGAATAAGTCTTATTTATAAGTTTAAGAAATATAAATAATTATCATTTATGAATTAAATAGCAATATATAGTTACTAAAAATATGATAAATAATAATTAAAATTTTATTTTCTTTAATCAAAATTTAATAATTAAGTCAGTTTTTAATCTAAATTTTATTAAATCAATATATAACATTTTTTTTAATAATATGCAAATTGAAAGATAGAAAGCTTAATTTTAAATGCAATTCAGTAAAATTTAAGAAATTTAAAAAATCAAAAGAAGTAACCTTTTGTAAATTTAACAATGTAAAGATATTATAAAGTTAAAATATCTTTATTGCTTAATTTTATATATAATTTTCAATAATTTAAATCCTCATTGATTTTTGTAAATTCAACTCCAATTTTAAAAAATTGTTTGCCGTTTTAAAGATTTGCAATCTTTTAGTTTAAAATAAAATTGTAAAACATGAAAGTAAAGAGTAAAAATATTTATAAGTAGTAGATTTTATTTCTAAAATATATGAAATAAAATAATTTCACAGTAAAGTAAAAAATAATTAAATTTTAATTTAATCTAATTGCATTATGCATTTTTAACAAATACAATATATTATAAAATTTATTATTTTACATAAAATATTTTAAAAAATGTATTTCATTTGATTTTATATTTTTTCATTTAGTTTTTTTTATTATTATATATATAAAATGAATTCGGCCAAGTCAGAAAATCTAGTAAGTAATCTAGTGTAGTGTATACGGCATTGTGAGTAATCCCGCACTAGATGCCACTACGGGGAAGAGTGGATAATCTCCGTTGAGATATGCCTAACTTGCCCCGAGGGTTCTCTCTAGCAATATGAAAGATTAACTGACTGGCCTTCTAATTAATGACTTAATAACTAATTCTTATTTGAACCTTATTCAAGAAGACTGAAGCATTTTACTCAAGATTTAACAATAATTTTTAATAAGAAGATTCCCCATTTGGAGAAGCTGACGTGATTCATTGGACTTCTAGAATTTTAACAAGAAATATGAGAAAATGTTTCTTAATATTCAATATTAATATTGAAAGAGCTGCGCTCCAATGAGGTGCTACGCGCTCTTTAATCATTTTTTATTATTTATTATTATTAATTAAAGCGTTTTGCCTTCTTGTAGGTATTTCATCCCTTTTTTAACCTTCCTCAAAACTGCTTTAGAGGCTAAATTTTATCCTGTCTTGCTTGTTCTTAAAGTCTCTAGTTCCTTTTCCATTACTAGTTGCCTTATTTCTTGTATATATTCCAAAGAGCATTCTTCTGTAACTGTTCTCTATTCCTTCTTAGTTTGAGCTGTTGCTATCTCTTTCTTTTTTCTTACTGCTATCTTTGTTTTGCTAGTAACTCTGTTTTAAATTTAGGAATTTTCTACTTTTTCTTCACAAGTGTTATCTTGGACCACAGTAGTTGCAGAATTTCACTTCTCGCTTGCATAAGACTTGTCAACTTTAATTTCTTCGCTCTCCATTTTATCTTATATCTAATCCCTTGACTCAACTTACTTTTGCAATTTTTGCTGATTTTCTACTAACTGTGCTAATTTACCGTAAATTTCTCAGTATTTTCAATCTTGATTCTGGGATTAGCTGTTCTAACTCTGAGATATGTTTCAGAAAGCGCTTAGATCTCTCTCATGAGACATAAGTCTTGATTCGATTTCATCTTGCTTGTTAAGATTCTCCATAAGCTTCTCATATCCTTTTTCCTAATCTTTTCCTGGAGGTTTAATACCACTTTGATAAGCTATTCCATACTCTCCTGACTAGAAGGATTGAACTCCGAGACCTCCTAGTGAAAACCAGACTTCGTCTACTTCCTTGATTTCTCTATGAGATTGAAGTTGTTGCATGTGGTGTCTTCTGAGCATGTTTTTGTTCCTCTCCAGGTTATTAGGATTAAGAAAAAGGTTAAATTTATGGGAAAGAAGACTATCCAAGATTGGATTTAGATATCCTTTCCCACATTTTGGAGGTAGTACAGAAACCCCTTAAGAATCCTTCCATTTTTTATTAAGTAATTTTTTCTATTAAATTAAAATATAAAATTATAAATAAGGAACAATTAAAATAACTATGGCTTACTTTAAATAAGCTGTATGATTTGATAAATATTCTTAAGTTTATTAAATAATAAAATAACTTACTAGATATAATTTTCTTAAATTTTTAAATATTTAAGAATGAAAACATTTTATTATTTACTAAGCTAAAATTTATAGACACTTTTTTAAACTAATCATTTATTTATTTATTTTAAATTTAAATTTTATTCGTTAAAAATCTTTAAAAATTAACAAAATTAAGAAAGCTTTAAACTTAGAAAGTTTTATAAGCTTTTTAATTTTTAAATTTCTAATTTAAATTATACTATAAATATATCATAATTATAGAAAAGTTAATGAAATAAGGAAAATAATAATTTTTCATTTTAAATTATATTTAAAAGTGATTCAACTTCTACTAAATATTTAATCATTTAAAAAAAAGTAAATTAAGCTTTATATATGAAAACTATAAAATTATTATTCTAGTAAATTAAAGAAAATTATTTTTCCAATTATATACATAATTAATTTAAGTTTCTAATTATTTTTTAATTTAGCATTAATAAATTTTATACAACTTTTTAGCTTATTTATCAATAAAAAAGTATTTTTCCCAATTAATTTAATTAATTTTTTTATTAATTTAGAAAAGTATTATCTTTTTTATCAGCATTTAAAGCTTTTCATAATCAAAAATAAAAAATAGTTTTTATTTTATCTTAAATTTTATCCTTAAAAAATAAAATTTTAAACGCTTGAATCAAGAGGAAACAGAATCCATTCTTTAGTTTCTCCTGTTAGAAATAGAATAAAGATTTTGATATTGTAAAAATTAGGGATATAAGGCAAGTCAATGCTGAAGATTCAAGGGAAAATAATATTAAGAAACAAAAAGAGGAATTTAAAATATATTTTAGATTTATTGCACGCTAAATGGAAATCTGTATTTTAAAATTTTAACTTTACTTAGAAGCTTCAAATATTATAGATATAGTGAGACAATCCGAGACATGACAATTAGGATTTGACTTCCAAGCATTAGCAAGAAGAGAAAAGTAGCAATTTATAAGGATCTACGATCTGGAAAAGCCAGAGGAATACGAAATTAAGGATTTATGATAAATAAATAAATTGTATTGTAGAGCGCGTAGTACTCTGTTGGTACGCAGCTCTTTAAATTAATTTTATTTAATGTCGAAAAAAATTTTATGGGTCTCTCTTTCCTTGTTTCCTCTTCCTGTAGTACGTCCCTGTAATTTTTCCTTCCGAAGCATAGGATGCAATATGCGATTACGGGTACATCTTACCCCGACCTATGATGAAGAAGGTTTTTTCCTGGCATTCTGAGTTCTCCAGCTTGTCATATCTTCCTTCTCTTGTAATTGGTTTCTCTTCCTCCGATTTATCCTCAGTCCGCAGTCATTTTTTTGTTGCCTTACTGGGTCTCCAAGCAGCCTCCGAAGGAAAAGGTTTCCCACCCTATTTAATATATATTTTATATAATAAAAGACTTCTACAAGCTCTAATATGTGGTAAACCTAATAAAAGTGACAAACCAATATTAAAATTATGTTATGCTATCTGTATGAAATTCTATTTTTTCCCCCTATTTTTTTGCTTTCTTTGAAGATTTCAAATATTGATTAATAAATATTTTATTACATTACCTAAGACATAGTATCGAGGAGAGCTTGCTTCTTAGAATGTAATGAGAGGCATATAAAATATGAAGGAGAAAACAAGCAAAAGTATGTATATAATGGCGAGGAGGATTTTACAGCCGTCTATCTCTGTCTTTAATGAGTCCTGTTATTCAGACTTTAACTGATTCTCATTTGAACGCTTTATGACTATGCGCTTTTTCCGTTCCTACTTTAAAATACGGAAAGAAAGAAGCTAAGAATTGTCCATAATCTGATATAGAAAAATCTTTGAAGGTAAATGGAATTAGAGGTGATTATAGTTTTAGTAAGTAAAAAGCATGTTTTAGTTATATGCAATACAATAATTAAGACCAAATAATGATTTCTAAATAACTTTCTTTTGAGAATTATATAATAGAAAAAATAAGAAAAAATTATATTAAAAAGCTACTTTACGCTATAAAGACATTTCCATCTCACAGATATTTAGAGAGCGATTCGAAAGACTTTAGAAATTTCCAGAAATAAATTATTTCTAAACTTTACAAGGAATATAGATAAGAAATCATCTCAATCTTTAAGTTTGAAATTCATTCTTATAATTTTCAATATGACTTGCATTTACGTTATTATCCTGTGAAAGTTAGCTTAGTAAATATGGATTAAATGATACATTTGAATTTAATTAGATACTTTTTGATAGTTTCCTGATAAAAATTTGTTAAGATTTATAGCATACGACTTAATCTACTTAAACTAATAATTTACTTCCAACCAATAATCAGAAATAAACCTTAAAATTACAATTTTTCCTAGGAATTTGCAAAGTAAAAAAGCAATTACAATTAAGAAAAATTATATAAAACCAAAAAGAACCATAGGTAGAATAAAAAGAAATTTTTAGAGCAATTACTAAAAACAAGAAAATGTAAAAAACCAAATGAGAATAAAGTTTGACATTAGTAAATTTAAAACCTATATAAATAAAGTAAATAAATTAAATCAGAAGTTACATTCAATAACTATTTTATTAAAATGAATTATTATTAAATAACTTAATTTAAATCAGGAGGAGTCCATCCTCACACCTAATAGAGATGTGATTAGAAACAATCATCTGTGGCGTAAAAGAAAAGACTTTTACTGTTATTAGCCTCGACATTCAAGATTCTTCAAGAGGCGAAAAATGACTTCAAGGAGGCAAATAATCGTTCATAGTGTCAATATTCAGTGATGCTGCACGAAGATTTTCTTAAATAGTCTGCCGACTCAAACCTGGAGAAAAACAAAACACCAAAGAACAACTAGCACTAAAGGAGCAAGTTTCAAAGACTCATTATTTTTAAAACTTTTAATTTGTGGTAAGCCAAATAAATATGAAGTTGCTTTAATTACCTTGTTATATTATGCTATTAATTTTCTATTTTGTTTACATACTTACTAATATATCTCATTTTCTATTTTTATTTTTTATTACCTTTACTTTAGATTTTTTTTTATTTTTTTCTGTAATACTGTTACAATGCGTTAGTTTGCTTCAGAAATTTAGAATTATAAAATTATTTTGAATAATTCTTCATCTATTATTTATTAAAGATTTTAATTATAAATATTTCAAACTTTTATCCCTTTTCGGTAGATCTATATATGACTTATGCTTTTAATTAATTTATTTGTTAGAAGAAATTGTCATTTTTATTCAAAAAATCCAGTAATTAATTTTTTAACTTAATATTTATTATTGATTTGTAATTAAAAATTCAAATCTTTTAAATTTAACGCTTATTTGTTCCTTTATTTTCATTTTCTATGCTTATTTATAATTTTCTAAACTAATATATTAAGGTTTTAAAATTTAGCCTTATAATTATTTATTTTGATTTTATTTTATTGTTATTCTATATAATTTTTTTTATATAATGATTTTTTGCATTAACTTTAATACATTCTTAAGTTTTTCTTCTTTTTATTTTAATTATTTTTAATAAATCAATTTTATGTTTATGTAACTTTTTATTTTTTATATTATAATTAATTAGAATTAATTTCTCTTTAATTAAATGTTTTTTCTAGTTTTTATCCTATATTATTTGCTATAAGTCCAAATTTTTTAATTCTTTTATTCAATTAGATAAATATACTTTTACTTTTACTTTAATTTTTCTATTTCTAGATTTAAATTTAACTTTTCTATTTCTTGTTTAAATTCCTCCAATTAATCAGTCTGATATCTATAATTTTTGCTTTATAAGAATTATTTTATTTAAATCTTCCATTTATTTCAAGAAGTTTTTGCACTTACCTTTCTAAGGATTTAATTTATTCTTTTGATTTTATTTTTAAATCTTTAAATTAATTATTATTTCATCTTTTTATATGTGTTTGATTGGAATTTATATCAATCAATAATTAAAATAAATACTTTCTAGTAATAATGACTAAATATGAGATTGAAGATTTATCGAATTAAATAATTAAATTTAATCTAAATTAGTAAAAATTCTTAGATGTTCAAGGCTTTTCTCTTACTCTTATAATTAAATATTTTTCTTTTTACATAAAATTCAAAATTATGTTATCTCTCAGGCTAAATTTCTTATTTATTTCCTTCCAAAGATTATACATGTTATCTTAAATTCAATATATTTAGATTTAATTTAAGATTTCGATTTAAAATTGCTGGAAAATAGAAAGATTTTCTTTATTAGTAATTTATTTTTTCTTATATATCAAAATTATTTTTATTTAGTTCTTTATACATCGTTAAATTTAAGTCTTTAATGCTTATTATATTTCTTATATTAATATAATTTTTTTGCATTTTCTTCTTTTCTTGCTCAATTTAGTAAAGTTAATTGATTTCTTGTTGTTTTCCAATATTTTAATATATTTTATGATTATATATGTTATACTCACCAATCTTTTTACAAGCTTTTAGTTATGTCCTAGCTTCTCACACAGGGCACATTTTATTTAGATTTAATGGAAGATGCTTATTTTTAAACTAAGAATTAAATTAAACGGACATATATTGAGATATTGAAAGAGCTGCGCTCTAATGAAGTACGTGCTCTATAATAAAATTAATTAATTAATTATTTAAATGATCTTTATTAAACTATTAATATCACTTTGTTTAAATTAAATTAAGCTATTGTTTCTAATACTTTGATTCCCTCCAAGTTTTAATCTTCTGCAACTTTTTGATTTTAATTTAATTAATTTGGAGATTAAGAATTTATATAAATATCATCAGAATATCTAAAAACTGATAAGGTGTCTAGAGCTATATTCATAATTCTTAGTGTCAACTGTTTTCTAGAAAAGTTTTTATTTAAATTAAATTTTATGATCTAAAACTAATAAAATTTTGTAAATATACAATGCTAGTATAATTAAAAAAATGTAATTTTAGCATTATCTGAAAATATGCATAAATATATATATGAAATTATACTTTATCTTATAGATGAGATTATTCACTTTTTAAGATAGAAATAATTGTATTATTGCTACTTCATTGCATCGTTTATATAGTTCCTGAGGCAAGATACTTAATTTTAAATAGCAGTAAAGTATTGCACTTGTATATTATGGCTTAATGTTATGCGTTTTACTATTAAAGGTAAATAAGGCTTTTAAGGAGTGATGTCTTCTTCGCCTTTAATTAAACATATTACTTGCTCGTAATAAACTTAATTCTACCGAAGGTAAAAATTCAGGCTTCTTATTTTAAAATAAAGTTTACTTTATTACTATTTATAAAATGTTTTGCTAATTCTATTCATATCTTTAATTTTCTTTATTTTATGTCTTTTAAAATAAGAACGATGCTTTATTTGATGTTGTTAAAAATTGTAGAATCAGTATCTCTTTATCTTCTATTTCTGTTTCTATTTCTGAAAATAAATTTTTCAAAATTTACAATCTTCTTATTATCTCAGTTCTTTCAAATTATATTTTTAATTAAAGTTACAATGCATATCTTAATTTCTTATGTAATTATTGGATTTTCTTCTATTTAATTTGCTATTTTCTTATTCTCTCAAAAACCTGTAAATTACTTATCTTACTTGCCGAAAAATTTTTTCTTTTTTTCAGAAAAATCTTAATTTTTCTGTTTTATTATTGAATAACTTCTTAGTTCCTTATAGTAGTTTGCCTTAACACGATGACGAAGATTCAGGTGATATTTGTTTTTTCTCTTCTTGTTTGGCGTATATTTTTGACTTTCTTTGCTAAGTTTTTTATGCTTTGTAATTCTCCATTTTTTCGGTTTTTTTTTCTTTTATTTAAAAAAATTAAAAAAGAATAGTTGGAAGAGAAAATTCAAATTAAAGGATTAATACTGAATTATTTATGGAGGAGCAAGAGTAGTTACATTGAAATGAACTGTAATGAACCTAAAGACAAAATATTAGAAAAATAGCCAAGATATTATATCAAATAAATGAAATAGCTAAAGTCTAAAAGTAAAAGTTAATCGAAACTAAATTTTTTTAAATCTTAAGAAATCTATAATTCGGAAGGAAAAGAATTAATCATTAATATCTGGACAAAGTTAAATTAATTTTATAATTGATATTAAAGTTTAAATTTTTGATAATTAATATTATCATTTGATTTAACTTTTTTTATTTTACTAGCTTTATAAAAGATTTTAATATTGTCTAAATTAAAATTTAATTTATTTATTTAAACTCAATGTAAATAAAATTTTGCACCCTCATTTTTCAATTAGGAATCTGTGAAAAAAAATTTCGTGGTTGCACTTCACGATCTTTTTAATAAATGGATGATTGCCACAAAGAATTTTCTAATTTTCTTATAGATAGTTTCTATTTATAGAAACCTCTTAGAATTAAGCATAGTTTATTGAAATTTCCAGGTTCTTTCTCTTCATTGAGCTAGAGTTGCCTTCATTCTTTACAATATCTTAGCAAGCAATATCTAGATTAACAGTATCAACAATTTTTAAATTTTTCTTCTGTTTTCTTCGTTGGATATCCTTTATTTCTAACATCTCAATCTTTTGTTTTGGTTTGCATAATTTGGTTCGTAACT
This sequence comes from Loxodes magnus, assembly GCA_946699065.1. Lineage (NCBI taxonomy): Eukaryota > Ciliophora > Karyorelictea > Loxodida > Loxodidae > Loxodes > Loxodes magnus. The sequence continues at coordinate 19,627 of CAMPDV010007740.1, forward strand.
ATAATTTTCTTAATGCTGTTTTTTAAGTAAATCTTCTTATAATGATTAATTTTGATTATGTAACTTGGTTTAAGTTATTTCATAAAGCTAATTTCAGTTACTAAGCCAGTCTTTATTAGTTAACTTTTAAATTTAAAATTTCATTGCTTTTGTCTTCTATGCAAATCATTAGCTCCCTTTTATTCTCCTTTATTTTATGGAAAGTTTCTTTATACTTACAGATTATGCTTTCATTATTTCAGTTTCATTTAAGAGTAATTAGTTATTTTTGGTTTCAAGATTAGCTTATTCAGTTAGACCAATCCTTACTCTTCTTCTGAAGACGAGCAAAATTATCTATTCTCTATTCTATTTTTGCTTTTTTAGCTCCTCGTTAAGCGATTACTTTCTTGCATTCCTTTTTAAATTCTTAGAGAGACGAATATTCTACTCTATTTTCTTACATTAAAATATAAATGATTTATTTTTATTTAACTATAAATTACTATTCTTTTATTCTATTCATTTTTAAAATGGCTATTGGTTTCTAGTCAACCGAGTAGGCAATTCTATACAATCATGTCTGCACTACAAGTACTCTTGCAATAGATTCCACCACAAACAAGTAAAGACGGACCAATTGTGTGATAAGCCTTACTTGCTTGAGGGTTCTCTCTCTATCGGTACTTGAAGTCGACTAGAGGGAACCGAAATCCTGATCTCAGAGTTATCCTGATTTTACATGTCGCTATTCTGATCAGGAGTTTAGAAAATAACAAAGATATGACTAAGATCACAAATAACTATTATTTAGAAGAATTTAACCTAATTAGTCATTTGATACAAATATTGAATGTTCTCTAACTCCAGCCTTTGGAAGAATTACAAGAATTTGAAGAGTGAAGGCAATCAATTTCGATTGTAAAAACGGAGAGAAAAAGAAAATAATCAAAGAGACCAGATGAAGCTAGAAACATTTCCAGCCTATTATTAATAATTAAATTTGGTTTCTTTATTTTTGTGGTAAACCAAACGATAGTGGTACCACACTAATTTAATTTATTAATTTATATAATTTTTTAATAAACCTAAATAAATTGATATGACAGCAATAATATTCTTAACCTTATCATTGAAATTCATTAATAAAAACTATAATAAATTTGCTTACAAAAGATTTTTATAAGTCTTATGTAATGTAATTGCTAAAATAAATATCTTTAAATACAAGCTATATCACATTGCATACTTTCTAGTCCATTCTCTTATATTTGCCTCATATGTAGCTTTATCTGTTAAACATACATGAGCAATTTCTGATACAAGAGGATCGTGCGGATTTGGATCTTTTAAAAGCGAGTAAATAGATAGAAGTACTTTTGAAACAGTTAGAGCTGGACTCCATTAATCCTTTAGAATATTGAGGCTAATTTAACCATTACTATCAATATTTGGATGATAAATTCTTGTTGTGAAAATTACTTTTGGTGGTTTGAAAGGATAGTCAGTAGGGAAATTTATGTTCAAAAAAAAGTACCTCCGTCATATGGTGATTCTTCAAGCCCCATTATTATAGCTTACCAATTTCAATAGTCCTTCTTATCAAAAGGGGTTACACTGCTATAAGCAGAAGGATCTCTTCCTAAATCTAGCAATTCTTTCTGAATTCTTCTCAATGCCATTTTTAAATAAACTTATATAAGAGATATTTAAAGCTCTATTTTTTATTAATCGGATTGTTTCTGGTAAATTTAAGTCATTATTTTTCATTTTGCCATTTTAGCCAAAAAGAATAACTTTAAAATTAAATAGATTTTTGATGACTTAAGTAAAAAAGAGAGCAAATTTATTTTATAAATTATAATTTTAAATTATTTATAAAGTAATTTTCAATAAAAATCAATAAATGCTTATTAAATAGTTAATCAAGTTTTAGAATATAAGCATTAAACACTATTAAATTAAATTAAAATCTCATAGACTATTTAGAAACATTTGAGAATTTTTTAAGAAAAAAATAATAAAATATTAAATAATTTTGTTTAAAGCTTTGCTGAAAAATTATTACATTTTGATACTTTTAAGTGATAACCAGATATTATTAGCATAATGATAAATTAAATATTAGTTATAATTTACCTCTTATATTTTGGATTTGATACTAGTTTCCTTTTTTAATTATTTTTTGTTTTATCTTCACTGAATTTATTTAAATCCTTTTTTTATTTAATTTATGATTTAAGCTTTTAGACCTGATTTTTTGAGTAAAATTTTTATATCTACTTTTGATAATTCATGTTTAAGGATGTTTAATTTTTCCTTTAGAAGAGGTAAATCCATTTTTTATACTTATAGCAGAAATTTATGGACAAATTTGAAATAACAGAAGAAATAGAGTCGAGATTTATGGTCTAAGAAAGAGATAAGCACCTTCTGAAAATATCTCAAGTCTAAAGTAGTTAAAAAAAGACCCAATAGTAGAAGTAAATAGATCTATTTCCAAAATAAAATTAATAGTAGAAAATTCATAAAATCTTAAATATAAATTGTCCAAAAAATTAAGAAACGAACCAATACTAATAGGAGAAAAAATGGAAAAGAAAAATCACTAACTCTTGACATTTAAAAAAGTAAAAAGCTAACGAAGAATAATGGTTATTGCAGTAGGAATAAAAAGCGCTTGTATCGATAATGTTAGTTATTTTAGAAAAGATAAAAACTTACTGAGAAGAATTAACCTTATTCGAAATGAAACGATAATAAAAATATAAAAACATTTTCAGTATTTTTTAGGGAATTATATAAAAGAAAAAGAGAAAGCCATATCTTGAATTAGAATTGCAGAGATTACTGCAATGGAGAGTTTTACTGACTAAGAAGGAAAGTAGACGGCTCGAAATGGGTTAAAAATCCCAGAAAATGTACAAAATTTATAAATAAATATAGTTGATTAAACTTAAACTTACAGTAAACTAAAATAGTCTGGTGACATCTTTAATTGTTAGAATTACTACGTTCAATTAAAGATGCTTTAGAATTATTATAAGTTTTTCATCTCCTGCTTTCATCTTCATCTTATACTTCAGCTTGATCATCTTAGTATCAATTTATTTCTTCTATTTTTCCACTTACTCTTTTAGCTTTTCTTATTATTCCTTTTCTTTCTCGTTCTCTTCACTATTTTCTTGATTTTTTAATTCCTCTTCCTTTAAATGAAGTTGATTATAGAGTGCGTATGTCCTTGCTAGTGCTCTCTTTAAATATTAATATCTAATATTAAAAAATTGTTCTCATATTTCTTATTAAAATTCTTGTACTAATAAGTCATATTAGCTTCTCCAAATGGGAAATCTGCTTATTAATGATTATTCTCGAATCTTGAACAAATGCTCTAGTCTTCTTGAATAAGATTCAAATAAGAATTAGTAGTTAAGTCATTAGCACAGCGTCAACCAAACGTTTATACTGCTTGGGAGAATCCTCAACCAAGTTTTATTTGTCTCTTATGAGCTTGTCATCATTTCCCGTGATGGTTTCTAGTACAAGAATACTCGCAATGCAGTATGCCCTGCACCAGATTACTTGCTAGTTGTCCTGATCTCGGTCGACATCTATATTTTTATATATAGTTAAAGTTAAAGTTAAAAAGCTTTGTTAAAGCCTTAGTAGTCAGCCATCTGACCTATTCTATCAGCTTGTCTCCATTAGTTTGTCTTGAATTTCTACTAGGCTTAGTTAGGCGGCGTAGCACTTCATTAGCGCACCACCCTTTAATATTCTGAGTAGTTTTCATCTTGCATGTAGTCCTAATTATTTCTCCAAGGATTAAGATTTGAATTAAAGAATTTTTTCTATAAATTTTTCAGCTTTATGTTGGATATATCCTAAATAGTTTTCTAAAAATATATTATTTATTCTTTCTTTAAATTTCGATTAGTTAGTAGCAGTATTTTCATTGGTGTTATTTATTGCATACGTAGCTTTTTATTCTTCTTTTAAACTATTATTCCTGTAACACTTATTTAATTTAAATTTACTACTTATTTTAAATAAACGTTTACTGTTTATTTTAATTTGAGGCTTCATTTTCTATTTCCATCGGATCTGATTAATTCTGTTAAATCGAAAATGGCGTTACCTGAATTTATTATTAAATTTAAATAATTCTTTGTTCCAGTTTGTTTTCTATTTCTTATGATTATTAATATTGTTTCTCAAGTAAAGACGTTATTAGTTTTTCTAATTTTTCTACTTTATCAGTGAGGTATCTATTTTTAAACATAAACTCTTTTAATGACTTAGATAATATTTCTATTTGAGTTTGTGTAGGAAGTTTTTTAGTTCTGGATTTCCAAGTGGTTAATGTTCGTCATATCAATCATATTTCTCACTTTCACTCATTGTAGTTATTTCGTTTTTTTATTTTTTAGAGAATTTTCCTGTTTAAATGTTTTGTTCAAAGTTCTGTTATTTCTTAGAAGCTATTTTATATATTATTATAATAACTATTTATTTATTTAAATTGCTACTTTATTTCCATCACATGTCTCATGATTTAATCTACAAGAAAAAGTAATGAATCTTTTTCTATTGTTATGAGTCCTGTTTTAATCCCTGCTTATATCATAATTATTGAATAAATGAATTACTTTTAAAATTATACATCTTTTTGTTTATTTTAAATTAGATAAATAAAAAAGAAAATTATGAAAGAAATAAAAGAAAATTCCTCTAGTTTTAAGATTATAAAAGCAAACTCTAGAATACATCAATAATGTATAAATATATAATTAATTAATTTAATCAAGAAGAATTAAAATGATTAAGCTTTAAAATAAATATTTACTGTCAATTATAATATTAAGCAGTTAATTTCTTCTAATTTGTTATTAAGTATTTTTATAGAAAAATAACTAAAAATAGTTATAATGAAAAAAATAGGCGATTATTAATTAGAAGGGTAATTAGGCTAAGGTTAGTTTGGAACTGTTTATTTATCTAAAAGTCAAACTATTCAAAATTCTAAGGTAGCTATTAAGTAAATTCAAAAGAATAAATTCAATAATCTCTAAAGTGAAAGATTCAAATAAGAAAAAGATAACTTAATCAATATTCATGAGCATCCTAATATAGTACGTGTTTTCGAAGTTATCGCTTCAAAAAATAACTGGTATATAGTTATGGAGTTTTGTAATCAAGGTGATCTTAAATCTTATTGCAAAAATCATAATATGAAACTTTAATAATCATAAGTTCAAAATATAGCAGCATAAATACTAAGTGGCCTTAAATAATTGAGAGACTTAAATATAGTTCATCGTGACATTAAGCCAGATAATATCTTAATTGATTTCTTAAATGATTAATAATTTTTTAAAATAACAGATTTTTGACTTTCTAGAACATTAGAAGAAGGTTAAATGGCTAAAACTTTGTGTGGTACTCCTTTGTATTCTTCTCCTGAAATAATTTATTAAGAAGACTACGATTTCAAAACTGATTTATGATCATTCGGAATTGTAGTTTACGAAATGTTAATTGGAAACTTACCTTATAATGCAACTTCAGTTTAGAGTCTTAAAAGAATGTTCTAGGAATAAATGATACCATGGGAAATACTTGAAATATCTGAAGAAGCAAAAGACTTCTTATAATAAATTTTAGTAGTAGATTAGAAATAGAGAAAAGATATCTACGAAGTATATGAACATCCTTGAATCTAAAAAGGCCTAAAAAGTTCTTTTAATACTAATTATTACAAAACTTTACAACATTCTTAGAATACTTAAAAAGATATAAAAAATTGAAAGTAAACTGATCAAAAATAATGACCTAATTCGACCTAAAACTAAATTTAATAAACCGAAGAATAATAAAAGAATAGTTAGTATAATTAAAATGATTTATAATAAAAAATGATTTAGGAAGTGAATAGTTAAAAATTAACTTAATGTAAGTCATTCGATTATATTAATAATTAAAGCTAGGTAAATATATAAGGATTTTCTTCCTAAGTTTTTATTGATAAAGAGACCAAATGCTTGGTATAATCTTAAAATAATTAGCAATTTCCTTAAAAATCCATTGAATAAAAAACAAAAAATTAATAAGAACAAAAGATTTAGAATATTCATTATTTACACAATAGAGTCAACTCTGAAGAAATATTATAGTATCCTAAACTAGATAAGAGCATTTCTTAATTTAATTAAATAAATTAAAATCCAGATGCATACAAATCTGAATTAAGTAAGTGCTAAGCATAATCTAAATAATAATCAAAACATTCGTTAGGATAAGAATAATAAGGTTATTCTATATTTAACTAAAACTAGCAAAATTTTGAGAATCAAATTCAATTTTCTACTTCTTTAAAGAACAGATTTGAATAAAACTAATATGATCATTTCTAAAAATCTTATTCTTTATAATAAATAAACTAAGAAGATACTACATTTTAGACGCCCAAACAATAAAAGAGAGAAAACTAGCCAACCACAATTATAAATCAAAATTCTTAAAATTAGATATAAGAATGGTAAATTCCTTAGAACTGTGATATTAACATAAACTAAATAAAAACTAAAAAAAATTAATAAAATGATTAAGAATTTTAATATTAAGTGACCTAAAACTTTTCAGAATAATAATTGAATCAAAATATAAATTTTACTAACTAAGGATTTTCAAATCCAAATTAAAGTAGTTATGAATTAATATAATTTTCGATCAGTTCAGATTAAATAGCTACTTCATTAATGTCATAAACTAGTTAGGATTCAATCTTGAATTATAGCAAAGATCCATCTCATTATAATATTCAACTTTGAAATGATAGAAGATAAGAAAGCAGAAAAATCGAAAGGTAAAATAAGTAAATATCTTAATATAGTTAGTCAATTATTTGTAAAGAAGCTAATATATTTGCAGAATCGTTTGATTAAGTTATAAAATAAATGAGTCAGTAAATGAATAAATTAGAAAATAGATATAAAATAGCCTAGCAAATCTTTAAACTATATAAGAAAGAAAATTTATTTCTTTAGTATCTTTAGTTTGCTTTATAAATAGTTCTATATTCGTCTTCTGGTTTCTTTGATTTAATTTGCTAAGTTAACAAATGATTAAATTCTTAAGTTGAATTCGTTAAAATGGATAGATTAAAAAAAGATGAATTAAAGCAGTTGGTAAATTAGAGCTATTAAGATTAAAAAAGATGTATAGAAGACTTCAAGTAGTTTAGAAAAAATATTAGTTTGAAGGGAATTTAATTTCTAAATATTAAAGATAAAGAATTAGAACATCTAATAGTAGAAAAATCAATTGAATTTCTTCTTTTTCTAAATAAAATAATAAGAATCTACAAATACGATTAAGATTTTAAGAAATAGAATTTATGCTACTTTTACTTAAGTGAGAAAATTATATTAGATGCAATAGCTAAAGAAGATATTTAAAAAAATTTCATAAAGGATTTGAAGATTGCATCTTCATTAGCAGAAATGGGGGCAAATAATACATGAAGATGAAATAAATTAATAACTTAAATAAAATAAAATTATATAACTAAAATATTATTATATTAATTAATTTATAATTAATCAACATTTTTAACAATTTTTATATTTAATTTCCTTAGAAAAATAATTTTCACTATTTTTATCAGTTAAATTTAAAATAAAAAATGTTTGAAGTTATAGTGAAGATGGAATATCACTCAGAATAATAAATGTAATAAGTTAAATTATTTTAACTTTTATTATAATAAAATGAGTCATTATATAATTTTATTTTACTAAAAGAGGTATGTCTGCTAATTTGATGGATGTAACAACAATTATTAAATTTTTAAGTAAGGGTTCAACATTTGTTATAATAAAGATTAAATAAAGAACTTAAATTGTACCACATTTTGTAAGATAAATAAAAAATAAATGAGATTATAGAGCGCGTAGCACCTATGGTGCGCAACTCTTTAATAACTATTTTTAAAGTTAAAAAAATTCCTTGTTGAAGTCTTCCACAGTGCTAGCATTTTCTTGTGAGTTTTGTCTTCTATAGGGCCGCAATCGGAATGTTACCCTAAGAGATCTTAGTATCTGACATCTTTCATCATTAATGCTACTTGATGCCCCTTCAATCTTGTCTTCTCATCTCTTCTCTTGGCTGGTTCTTCTTCTATGGGGTAATTCCTGGTACCAGATTTTAAGTCAGTTTCAGTAGGAGGATTGTTCCTCCCTATTTATTTATATTTAATAAAAAATACATAAGATGAAAAATATCTTTAATAAATTCGAGATAGTTCATATTTAATCTTTTTACGAGATAAAATAAATTTTAATTTTGGATTTCTTGAAGGTGTTTCAACTCTTTTCCCCCACTCTTCTTAGCTCCAGAGATTTAAAATAAAAATCCAAATAATTCTACTCTACCTAACATTAGCGTCTATTTTATCCAATAATTTTAGTCTCTCATAAGTTTCTATTATTTTTTTTAGTTTTTAAATCTTCCAAGAAGTTTTTAGCCACTTTAAAAAGCTTCTCATAATTTATTTATTACTCAATAGCAAAATTAGGATTTTTATAGTTAGTATTTCTTTTAATCTACTTTCTAGTTTTCTACGGGGATGGGATCTAAGTTAAGTGTTAAGTTTTTCTGTTTTTTTCCTTGATTACTATTTTTCTATGATGCTATATGCTCCTAAAAATTCCTTTCGAATGCCTTCCGCTTTTTTTATATTATTCATTTTATAAAAAAATTGAATAAGAGAAAATAATTTTATTTCTATTTACTTTCTCACTCTAAAGTTAAAGAAAAGAGAAGATTGATGTAAATAAGATATTAAAACTTTAATTTAATAAATTAATTATTATTTTTGAGAGTTTGAGGACAGTTAAATCCTTGTCGTGTTGCATTTTATGAATGGTCTCTTGATGTAAACAATTGGAATATTCTGTAAATAAGTTTCTTAAAGTAGGGAATATCATGTGTATTGAATGCATATTTTATTATCATAAATTTCAAGCCCCAATCCAATTATATAATTTCCAGTAACATTTTCATCAAAGTCTCTAATCCAACCAAAAACCTATTTAAGGATTGGAAATATAATAAAATAAATAAAAGTCTTATTGGTTAATCTTTAATTACTCAGAACTATAGCTTAAATCTAGGAAATGCTAATTTAAATTTAAATTAACTTTAGCAATTATAAATATATAGAAAAATAATTAAAAAAAAGCAAATAAACCAATTAAAAAATTTAATAGTAATTAAAAAAATAAAAATTTAACAAAAAATGTGAATCATTCTAAATAAATCCTGAACAACAGTTTTAAACTTTATTTAAAGATTAAGGATTAAATTTGATTTTAGAAATAAAAAAGTAAAGCAAGTAAAAATATTAATCTTAAATGAAAAATTTTCTTGAAATATAGAAATATTTAAAAAAGGATTTATTCAAAAAATCTACTTCTCAAAAGCTCATTATATAGTTGATTATTATATTACTATCCAATAAAAAGCTAAGAAATTTAAATATTGTTAAAAATTAAAGCAAGTAATAATCATTTAACATTTGGTTCATTAGAGAAAACTAATTTTTTTTTTAAATCATAGAAAGTATTTGAATGAAAAATAAACTTTATTCTATAAAATTATAATGCTTGAAATACAATATAGTGACTTTTAGTAAATATTTAAATAACAATTTTAAATTTAATTTATTAAAGCAAATTCTAGAGTTTTCGAAACTTTAAAAGTCTTTAAAAAATTAAAAAGAGTATATTTAATTTTTTAAACTTTTGGCTCTTAATTTAGAGTCTTTGTTACTTAATAAATAAACAATAAGAGCAAAAAAATATTTTGAAAAATAAATCTGAAAGATTAATAGCACAAATTTATTATGTTAATTTTAAATTTTAATGATTAATAAATAAATATTTCAAACTTAACCTTATTTTTCAATTTATTTTTCTTCATTTTTTTAAGATCAATTATATAATTTTTATATTATTTAATCATACAAAATGCTCAATTAAGTTCAAATAAAGTTTGCCTTCCGGTTAAAAAATAAGTTTTAAAGTTTGTAAGTTATCTTTTTTCTTATAATATTCAAGTTTCCATCCAGTTATTATTTTTTTCCGTTAGATCTTTCCCTCACTCGATGAAAAGAAAGTTGTTGCCTTGTGTCATATCGATCTCCAGTTTACTCTTCTTATTTTCTCTTGCTGCGGACATTTCCGTCATAGGTAGCATCGAATTTTGCATATTTTTCTGATTTATTTTGGTTTTATTTGTGCTTGTTCATTTCTTAACTCTATTGCCATTGGAATACAATCACTCTATTAGGATTCTTGTTGGTATTATTACAGCTCTCCACCAATATCTTTATTTAATTAATTTTACCTCATCCAGTTTTTTCATCTTATTCTTGAAAAATTAAGACATCATTTTTCCATTGTCTGAACTCTTTCTCTTGCCATTTTTTGTCCTGTGATGTTTTTATATTATCCACCAAAGTGAAGTTCTTGATCTTCAATGTAGTTCTCTACTTATTCTTTTTATTGCATTTGATCTTCTTCTAATGTTCGAATACTATCGATTAGTATTCAGATTAGTTCCAGCATCTAAGTTGGATCTTTGCTTTTATGATTATTTCTTTTAATTAGATCCAATCTGTTCAAGCGTTAAAGTATCTTATTTCTGGTTATTAAATCAGTAAATTTTTTAATTTCTTTGGTGGAGTTTCAGTGTCTTCCACCTATCATTATTTTCCCTTTTCAGGTGGTAAGTCAGGAGAGTGCCATGTCTATGATGATTTTTATAGGTTGAACTCTTTACTTTGAGCCTTAACCTTCTTGTGTTCCTCTTTCACCAAGAGAAAACCACCTTTAAAAGCTTCCATTTTACTTTTTATGGTCATTCAAATTATAAGAATATTCTAAATAATTTTTATATTTCTTCCTTAAAAAGTGAGATAAAACGAAAATATTCCTTCTTTAATACAAGCTTTAGTTTTAATTATCTCAGTTTTATTAAATATTATCAAAAGAGGAGAAAACTAAAAGAATTAGTTATAATATATGGCACTTATAGAGAAGCTGCTAAAAAAAAACTTTTTATAATAAATCTGAAAAGATATCCCAGCATTTTATCAAATATGCGATGGAAAATAAGAAGGAAGAAGTTCAATTCGTATGAGTAGAATTGATCTTAAATAAGGGAATTTGGGGAGCTTTTCACTTCACAAATGAGAGAATTTTAAAGAAATAATTTATTTTCCTTTAAGCATTTTAATTTAATTTAATTTAATTTTATCTGTTTTTAAACTTAATTGAAAAATCCTCAGATATAAGAAAAAATTAACAAAGTTTTATTTAAAAGCAAAAATTAAAATATTTATTATATTATGTTTGCTTTAAATAAACATGTTGAAGCAATAATTAATTATAAAAATTTTAATTTATAAATTTCAATATTTAAGCGATTTTTTTACTAAATTCATTTAAACTTAAAAATTATAATAAAAGTATAAAGATATTTTAAATTCATAAATTTAGATTTTGCAACAGTTTACATAATTTTTTAAATCTTTATAATGTGGAAAAATATCAGATTTTTAATTCCTATAATAATAAGCTATAAAATAGGTTAATAAAATATATTTTTAGAAATTTTATTATTTTAAGATATTTATCAGCTATATGATTTAAAATTTAGATAATTTAAATAATATAATAACAGTAATAAGATTAATTTTGTTTTTTTCCTCAAACAGTTCTTTTAATCACAATTTATTTCATCTTTAGAGGGCTTATTAAATTTTCATTTTTATATAACTATTACTTTAAAAATTCTAGTTTAAAATCTTATTTAGAATGTGTAATTACACATATGAACTTCATAAATATAAATTATGTCTTTTTTATTATTTTAGGATTACTTCCCTTCTATTTAAAATCCTTGAATGTATAATTTTGAATTAATAAATATAATTATATGTTCTTTAATTAAGTCGTTTTCTTCAAATGTTTATAAGAAACTTAAATTAAAAAGTTTAGTTGGTGTCTAATTGATCAGCACTTAATAAAAGTTTCGGAGTTTTAATATAGTTTTTTACGAGCCCTGGCACTCGTAATTTTGTATTCCTATTCTCCTTCCGTTATTAATTCAAATTAACTCTTCTGGTTCAACTTCTTTCAGAGATTTTCTTCAATCTGTAAACTGACCTTTTCATTGGACCAGATATAGTTTTTCTTTATCCTTATTTATTATTATAATTATTTCTCCAAGATTTCTCCTTGACTTTTCTAAATTCATTACAATTCTTCCAAAAATGCCATTAACTTTGACAGTAGTAGCATAGTTTTTAAATCTTGAGTTTTGGTTCAATTATTTTTGTTTGTTAAGGATTCTTCTAAATTTCTATTGTTTCAGAATTTTACTATTCTAATAAGATCTGCCAGCTTCTCTGACTTACAAGATGCTTTCATTCTGCTGACTCTAATCTTTTATCCTTTGCCCTTAGGAGTTAGTCTGACTAAACTGCTTCTGCTGATACTTCCTTAGGGCATCAATCTCCCTATCTAGGTAGCCATTTTGAGGTCTAAAGTATCTTGCATTCCATGCTGGATATGCTGTGATAGCTTCTCGTTCTTCCTAAGCTTCCTGACTTCTTCTTAGAGGTTTAGGACCACTTTAATGAATTGCTTCATGCTTATCTAGCCAGAAGGATTGACATCAGAGACCTCCTGGTGAAGGGCAGACTTCACCTACTTCCTTGGCTACTCATCGACGTTTGTGTTTCAGTGTGTGTCGCTTTCTCAGACTGTATACTTATTGATATATTCCAGGTTATTAAGTAGAAAAAGCTTAGGGCTAGATGTAAGAAGATTGATGATAAGTGGTTTCTGAATTTCTCTCCTTCTTCGCGGAGGTGGTATAAAATCCCTTTTTGAAACTTTCAACCATTTTATTTTTTTGTTTTAAACCAATAATTTTAGCCTAATTTAAACCTTATAATTTTTAAAATTAACTCTAGGGGCAAGTATTAAGGATTTCTGTATATGTTTTAAATTTGCAAATATAGTAAAATTTGAAAATGATTTGTATAAAGTTCACTACTAGGTAAAGTCCCAAAGTTAAATAATTGATAAATGTTAATATGATATTTGACTATTACATAATTCTTAAAAAAAGCTCTTTAATTAGTACTATTTCTAAAAGTACCAAAATTAGATATTTACTATTTGTAAATCTTATTCCTATTAAATTCATTCACTCTTAAAATATAATCTTATTCATTTCACATATTATTGCAACCAACAACGTAAAAGACCATTAAAATCTTACATTATAATAAATGCTATATCTCATGTTACTCTGATATTAAGTTCTTTTTTATTATGATTTTTTTATATTTATTTTTCATTTGCTGGTATAATGCATGTTGCAAAAATATATGTTATTAACTTTAATAAGAAGAAATCTACCTTCTTAGTTCCCAAAATTAATTTTAATTTAACAATAGCTAGTTCTTCTTTAACAATGAAGAAATCTTCATCTGCTCTTTTACTTTCACTATAATTCTAATTAAAAGTTTCTGTATTCAGGAATAGTCTTTTAGAAATTAAATAATTAAAAAATTAAAAATAGCTTTGCAGTAGTTCATGACCGCTGCTCAAAGAAGTTTATAAATTTGTGAGAAGGTCGCTCTTGAATATCATAAAGTTTTCTTTTTTAATTCCTGTTTAATATATTCACAGCAGTTGCTAATTTTCTTTTCTTCTATAAATTTATCTTTCTTGATTGCAATAAAGTTGTTCTCTTTTTCTATTTTCCTAGATTCAATATTGTTTTTTAAATTTTAAGAATTTTCAGCAATTTCTAAATAAATGTTATTAGCAAACTACAGTAGTAGCAACGTTTCCTTTTCCTTATTTTCATTTTTCACTATTATTATTCATTGTATTCTTTTTCTATTTCCATGTTTTTAAGTTGGGAGTTAAGGTTTTAGCTTTGAAGAATGTTTTCAAGCTGTTAATTTTAGTCCTATATCCTTTAGACTGGAGAGTTTGTCTGGCTCAGCTGCTCACTTTTATAGTTTCAGAGTGCGTTCATTTCTCTTTCCTGGTTGTTCAGTTTTAGGTCAATAGAATCTTAGAGTCCTCCAGTTTCTAATTCTGTTAGCTTGGCATTCTCCTTTCTAAGCCTTTTAACCTCTTCTTGGAGGTTAAGCACCACCTTTATAAGCTGTTCATAGCTTATCTATTTTTAGATGTTGATCTCTGATACTTCTTGCTATATAGCTTCTTAAAAATCTTATTAAATTTTAGTTTCTTATTTTGAAGGAGAACTCATTCTTTTTCTTGGCTTTACTCTTTTCTATTTGTTCCCTTCTGATTCTTCTTAATTTTTACCAATCTAAATTTGTTTAGTAAAATCCCGGACTTAATTTTTTTAATTAATAGTCTCTTAGATTAATTAGAAAGATTTAAGTAGATTATCATTATTTCAGTATTATTTTGAGTCATATGATCCATTAATTTTTTATTTTAAATATTTTTATTTAAAATTTAGTTTAAATAATTTACATTTAGATTATTTTAAATCATTTTCTTTCGAATATTTAGATGCAAAAGTATAAATCTTTACTAAATGTTTATATTCTAACAAATTTTGTCTACTATATTTTCTTTCTATTTAATTAAAATTTAACTTAACCAGTGAAAATTATTTTTTCCAATTATAAAAATACTTACATCAATACAATATTTATATTATTATTCTCAATAAATTTATTTTCCATAATCTAATAATTTTATAATTAAAAATGTAAATTTATCTCTTAATTTAAATTTACTTTAGTATATTAAATTAAATTAATAAATATTTAAATAAATTAAAATTTTTATTTTTACTACTTTTAAAGTTTATTATGATTAAAGTATAAAAATTATTATCTTGTTTCAATTTTTATATCTTATATCATTATAAAAATTTAAATTATTAATACTTTGTAAAATCAATTATTTTTATTTTTTTAATATTTTAATAAAAAAATTAGAAAAATTTAATTTTATTAATTTTAATTTTATTATGATTCATAAAAAATGGCTTCTAAGAAATAAACCGGGAAGAACTAACTTGATATCGATTAATAAAACTCGCTCACTGAAATTTACTTCCTTGAAACAGTAAATAAAATACTTAAGCATTAATTCTAAGATTTAAATTAAAGAATTAATTCTCTAGCCTAAATTATATAGCAACTATAAAATTAAAACCAATTATTAAAAACGGAAATTAACACTAAGGCTTCAATGTTGCAAGTTAATTAAGAACTGGAAAAAAGGATAAAAAAATAGAAGAAACTATTAAGCTGAACAATTATGCATAAATCATTTCCCATAATAGTCTAATAGCAATCCTACGGTAATTGGCGAACTAGAATACAAAAACTCTTTCGAATTGGAAAAAGTATAAAAATGTCAAAAATGTCTAAAAATAGGTCGTGGCTCAAATAATTGTAAAACAAGATGCTTCTACTGTTAAAAGATTGGACATATTTTTGAAAATCCTCACATTTTTAGAAGAAATAAGAACTTAATACCTTAAAGATATGAAATAATATGACTAAATTATACTACTCTCTAGAAGAAAAGATCTACATGAAAAAGATATACAATGGAGATTAATTACCATTAGATAAAGTAATGCTCAAAAAAAAGATAAAAATAAATGCTTGGGCCAAAATGAGATTGGAGCAAGATTCTTGTGAACAAGAAAGGTTAAATTTGCGCAAGCCGTTAAGCAAAAGAAAAGTGAGCTCTAAAGAATCCTATCTTCTCATAAAACAACTTATAAAATTATAAATTATAAGCCTAATAATGGAAATATCACTTTAATTATCTTATCTTATATTATTGAATCTTTAATTATATGAACTTTCTGATTTTTGTAAAAATTAATTAATGCAATTAAGATGTTTAGCAGTACAGTTAGGTTATAGCTTAAAATAAGTTGCTTTATTTGCACTCCTTCTCCATCTGAATTTATCTCTTCTCTAGAATCAACTATTTCGTTTTCAATGTCTTGGTATAATCCCAACAAGTGCTTTGCTTAATTTCCTTCTGTAAATGTCTCAATTTTATTACAACAAATTCTTTGAACTGTTCTTATTCTTTTTTGTCAATATTTCTTCTTGAATTTCTAAAGTTCTTAGTATCTCTTGTATAGATATCACTAGCTCTAGTCATAATAGCATCTCTTCCTTACATATCTGCTCGATACATAAGTAATGATCTCCTTTTACTTAATTTCCATCTTGCTTGGTATACAATTTTTGTTCTCTGTAATGCTCTACAATTTTTGGAAATTCATCTTCAGTTTTTATGCATGACATTTTATATATAAAAATTGAAAATTTCTTGCGAAAAGTATCTTCTAAACAGGATCCATCCCAATCAAACTATGATTAGCAAAACATACTCTAAGAACTCAAAGCTATGTAATAGGAGAATTATTAATTTTTAAGAAAAGTATAAGAGCTTGAAGGATAAATCGCATACCTAATGACTAACACTTAAATACTAAAAAACGAAAATTTCCAACCAGTCAATCTGAAGAATTGAACAAATAGAATCTAAATTCAATCAATTAGTAGAATTGACTGAAATCTTATTTCTAAAAAATACAAAAACAAATTTTCATACGGAGACATTACCAAAATCTCATCCAGCAAAAATTCCGATAATAAAAATAGAAAGTAATACTGGTATTGCAAGAAATATGATTATATTTTAAGATGTTGCTGAAATTCTAACAAAAATAAAAACTTGAAAGCTTTAAGTTATGAAAATCCATAAGTAATCTATACTACACTCCAGAAGGTATATTATACGGAAAAAAATGTATGTAGGAAATGAACTCTTAAAAGGACATCTCATTTGCTCAATAAAGAAGGGATTTGAATATGTTTGGAATCGAACTCGATTGAAGCAAGATATCTTTATTTAAAAAGAGTCAATGTAGCACTGGAAGATATTTATTCTAAGAAGAAGATTGGAAATAATACTTAGAACAATTTTAAACTTTTGGTTAGTGGAAAACCAAATAAAGTTGACACCATGTTATTATGCTATGTTATATCTCTAAGCTTTATAATTCTTGCCTATATTCAGTCTAAATATTTAAATATTCTTGGAGCTCCCTCTCCTAGTTGATTATTCTCATCTCTAAACTGTCTTTTCCGCATTCTAATAGGACTCTAAACTTTTTATTTTCCTTTTTAATTGCCATAATCTCTTTCTGGAGGTCAAAAACTATAAGCATTAGCTGTTGAATATTGATTTCCTTTTTGAAAATTTTGGAAGGAAGATATTTTCCTGATAATATATTAGAATCTTTTCTTTTTATTAATTTAGGAGGTATTTATTGATGTTGTTGCTTGTTTAAGTTTATTAATGAGAAGAAAACTTTTATTGTTTTTGTTTCAATTTTATTTCTCAAGGGCTTTTTCTCTACTTTGTCCAAGAGGAAATCGGGAACAAGATTTGAAGATTCCTGTTTTTGCTGGCAAAAATAGATTTACTTATACTCTATATTTTAAATTAATAAATTAATTTTATTATGTATTTTACGTTAAAATTAAAGCAAATCATTTTTATTTATTAATTTATATATTAAAATAGAAGATGTCTTCAAGAAATACCTTTTTACTACTTTTTAATAGTAGGAAAAAAGTCAAAACCTTCAATTCTCTAATACAAGTCTTCTTTAATAATATGGTCTTCTACTTAATGCACACAAAGTAAAAAATACTTGGAATGTCTAAGGAGATATTAGCTCTTATCAGCATTATTTATTATAAAAATATAGATAAACAGGGAGAACCAATCCTCCAACTGACATTGACTTAAGATCTGGCACCAGGAAGAACCCATGGGTGAAGTACCGTACAAGAATTTTGTAGGAGCCAAGAGAGAAGACAAAGGATAAAGGGGCATCAAGTAACACTATTGATGAAAGGTGCCAAATACTAAGGTCTCTTAGGGAGCACTCCGATCAAGTCCTATAAAAGACGAGACTCACAAAAGATGCCAACAATATGGAAGACTTCAGAAAATACTAATTATTACTTTAAAAATCTTTATTATAGAACTGCAAGCCATTGAGATGCAACACGCTCTCTAACCTTATTTATTATTTATGAAAAATAAGTTGATGATTTTGCACAAGACCATGAGGAAATACTTATTTGAGTATATCTTTGAATGTATATTCTATTTGGACTTATTTAGAAATATTCCCAATTTCTTCCGAGTAAAAGCTTGAAAAATAAATAAATTATGCCTCAATCTACATCAATAACAGTTCATTTCTCATAAATAAACGAATGCAAATCTTAAAATGCAAAATATTCACAGGAATCTATTAAAAAAAGTATTGAACTTGTAGGAAAAAACAAAGCAATTAATACCTCTAAAGAAGAACAAGAAAGAGCAACGATGAAATGATGGAGACGAAAAGAAAGAGAATTGAATTTTCGCTACATATTTGAAAAGAAATATCTAATTCATATCAGTAACTTAATTTCCTTAGCATCTTTTGCTAAAGTGGTTTATTCTTCTAATAAAATAGAACATTAATTATAAATCCAAAAAATAATGAAAACATAAAAACTATTATGTGGCTTAATCTAAAAAATGAAAAATCAATCTATATATTTAAATAAATTTGTTAATAAAAAATTTAGTTGAAAACTTAAAAATTAAACATTCCACATCTATATTTTTAGTAAATGACTTTTAATTTATTTTATAAAATAGCTATTTTACTGTATAATTTAATTAAATTCATAAATTAATTTTTAATTACAAATAAAATATCTAATAGAAACTTAATCTCATCCATGCAAAAAATTAGCAAATTAGAAAATAAAGCCTAAGATTTCAAGATTTAACTCTAAAATGTAAATGATAGACGAGTTATTGTAATAAATGCGATGTTTTAAATTATTTTATGTTATCACTCATAATAAAGTTATTATAAATCCCTCATTTTTTAAATAAATGTTTAGAATAAACAATTTAGAACTAAATTTCTTTTTAAATCCGTCAAATTAATTAAATCTTATTATTAATAAGAAGAAATGTTTGTATAAATAATTTTTATATTGAAGATAAATAAAAAATAACATAGTTTTTCACTTAATATTTTAATTATAATAGAAAGATTATTTTTTAAATATAGTGTAAGTTATTAAACTTTAAAAATTATTTATGTAAAATTAGTTTTGAAATAATAGTTTATACTTTTATAATAGTTGCATGTTAATTAAATTATTCGTAATAAATAAGCTTTTAAAAATATAAATTAACTCAAGATCTTAACTTAATAATCTGAGTTATTTTCTTTAAAAATTATTTCAGTAAGATTAAGTAAAAAAGTTTAATACTAAATTATTTTAGTTTTTAAGCATCAATTTTTAAGAAAAAATTGAGAAAAATTTGAAATAAAAGAGATGTAATCGTTTAGTCTATAAAACATAGTAAAAGTCTATATTTCAAAATTAAATTTTAATTCTTAATTTATAAGAAAAATGTTCAACTTTCAATTTAAATAAAAAAAATGAATTCCTTTAAACTAAATATACAAACAATGTTTGAAAATAAGAAAAATAAAGCAATTAAAAGCTTTTATAGCAAAGTAATAATAAAATAAGTTTTAAGAATTTGATAATTGATTTATGCTATTCTAAGTGTTAATAGTAAAATAATAATTAATTTTTGTAATTTTAATATAAGATACTAATAAATTTAAATTATATTATTAAAAATATTTTAACTTTCTTATTTATTTTATAAAATATTCTTTTGTTTTTCTTTCCCCTTCTGTCTTTACAATTTTTTAATTTCTTTAAATAACAGCAACTGCTTTTTATCTTAAGGCTCATGAAAAAATTAATATTTCACAAACTTAAATATTTAAATGTAATAAAACGCTTTTTCTTTATTATATAAAATGGATGTTGGCCGCGCCAGACAAATTAGTAGGTAATCTGGTGCAGTGCATACTGCATTGTGAGTAATCTTGCACTAGATGCCACCACGGGGAAGGATGGATAAGCTCAGTTGAGACATGCCTAACGTACCCCGAGGGTTCTCTCTAGCAGTATGAAAGTTTGACTGACGGGCCTTTCTAATTACCGACTTAATAACTAATTCTTATTTGAACCTTATTCAAGAAGACTGAAGCATTTGACTCAAGATTTAAGAATAATTTTTAATAAGGAGATTCCCCATTTGGAGAAGCTTACATGACTCATCGGACCTCTAGAATTTTAACAAGAAACATATAGTTGATTGAAATTAAATACCTTACAATCTATTTTGCTAAAGAAAGAAGAAGTAAGAGTACCTAAAAAATATAGAATATTAAGATGAACATAATAAATATGTATTTATCTATAAATGCTTTATTTTGAACTAATTATAATAGATTTATTTTTAATTTGTATAAACATTATAATGAAATATTAAAATCATATATTAAATTCCAGTATAAGTATCCTCTAATTTTAAATTTAACATCATTTTTTGTTTACTATAATGACATTGCCAGTTCAAACGAGAAAAATTGCTAATTATGTACTTGAGAAAGAATTAGGCTAAGGTTAGTTTGGAATTGTTTATTTATCTAAAAGTCAAACTATTCAAAATTCTAAGGTAGCTATTAAGTAAATTCAAAAGAATAAATTCAATAAACTCTAAAGTGAAAGATTCACATAAGAAAGAGATAACTTAATCAATATTTATGAGCATCCTAATATTGTATGTATTTTCGAAATTATCGCTTCAAAAAATAACTGGTATATCGTTATGGAGTTTTGTAATCAAGGTGATCTTAGATCTTATTGCAAAAATCATAATATGAAAATTTAAGAATCATAAGTTCAAAATATAGCAGCATAAATACTAAGTGGCCTTAAATAATTGAGAGACTTAAATATAGTTCATCGTGACATTAAGCCAGATAATATCTTAATTGATTTCTAAAATGATTAATAATTTTTTAAAATAACAGACTTTGGACTTTCTAGAACATTAGAAGAAGGTTAAATGGCTAAAACTTTGTGTGGTACTCCTTTGTATTCTTCACCTTAAATAATTTAATGAGAAGACTACGATTTCAAAACTGATTTATGATCATTCGGAGTTATAGTTTACGAAATGCTAATTGGAAACTTACCTTATAATGCAACTTCAGTTTAGAGTCTTAAAAGAATGTTCTAGGAATAAATGATACCATGGGAAATACTTGAAATATCTGAAGAAGCAAAAGACTTCTTATAATAAATTTTAGTAGTAGATTAGAAATAGAGAAAAGATATCTACGAAGTATATGAACATCCTTGAATCTAAAAAGGCCTAAAAAGTTCTTTTAATACTAATTATTACAAAACTTTACAACATTCTTAGAATACTTAAAAAGATATAAAAAATTGAAAGTAAACTGGTTAAAAAAATATGAACAAATCTTTAATAATAGTAAATTCAAGAAACATAATATTAATGCCAAACTACGGAATTTTAAAATGAATAAGGTATAGCAAATTAAGATTTTATTAAATACTCTAAGTCTCCATCAGCATTATTATATTCTTAAACACCTGAAGCATAGCATTATAGCAAAAGATAAGCAAAATTTGATTAAAACGCATAAAAAAATAGTTATTTATAATAGTTAAGTAATTAAACTTAAGCAATTTAAATAAATGTAAACAAAGAATAATAAAAAGAACAAGAATATCAGAAAATTGAATGGCATAGTATAAATTAGAAATTTTAAGTATATAAGCTTAACTTAGTAGAATCTTGAGATCAAAATATAAAGTAACTAGAAATCTTAACGAATATTTTATAAAATAGATATAATATTGCTTATCAAATATTCTTTTTATATAAATAAAACAGCATATTCTAGTAAAACCTTGAATTAGCCTAGTAAATAGTTCGCTATTCATTAGATTAATTATAAAAGACAATAACCCAAGTTTAAAAGCATTTAAATTCTTAAGATAGTAGTTTAAAACTAGAAAAATATTAAAAATAAAAATTAACTATGTTCATATATAAAATCCTAGAATAATCATAATAAGCAATATAATTGGATTAAGAGATTAGCAAAAATAACTAATATAGAGAAAAATATCTTATTCAAAAATCATTAAAATAATAGGAAACATTAGTAATCATTAAGATAATCTAATTTTTAGTTTTCTTAAGCAATATTATAAAAATGTTTGAAAAAGCAGATCCACAAGAAAAAAGAAAATGGTAATATCTTCTCAATTCCGAAAAAACTATTTTAGAAGAACTTTTAAATGAAAATATTGAAAATAACTTAAGATAGAATATATTGAACTGGCTGAACCTTGTAAAGAAGAAAATTATAATAGCTGAAAATAAATATCCTTGAAAAATAATTTTATACATTTAATACTTGAAATACATTTTTTAATTTCTTTTATCTTTAACTTAAAAATTTTAAACATTTTACTTCGAAGCTATATTATTAAATTAAATCACCAAATTAAAAAAATATTAATTTTATTATCTTAATTTTTCATCTTAGGTTTTAATAGCTATTTATAAAACTTTAAAAAATTTAAATTAGAATATTTAAGAACTAAAAATATAATCTACTTAAAATAAAATGTTTATAGCATGTAGATTTTATTAGTAAACGTTTAAATTTAAGCTTATTCTCTAAATAGATAAATATTTTAATTTAAAATTACATTTTTCTAAAATAAACTTAATTGAAATGCTTTTTGTTTTCAATTTAAATCAATTAAATCTATAATAATTATAATAATATTTTGCTACTAGTCCTCTTGTATATTTACTTTCTCCAAACTTATCATTCAATGGGTTCTCTCAAACAATTCAGAAGTTCTTAACTTCTTATTATAGATATTTCTGTTTGATACTGGATAAATGAAGATAATATCCTTTCAGATATTTTCTCTTTGTTTCCCTCTTTTATTTTTTTCGCTCCCATTTTTTGCCAATATTACTTAAATTTGGCATAAATTATATATTTCTTAATCTTTTTCGTTTTTTAATTTACTAAGGTTTTGATTATCAACTGTTCAATATCCAATGATACAGCACTGGTAAGAATTGTCGTAACTTGATATGCTTTTATATTCAATTCCTTAGATTTGTCTTTTAATTTTTCTAAACGGATCATTTAATTTAAATGCTTAGTTAAATATTTTTTCTTGAGTAGCTTTAAGTTTGCAGAAAAATCATTCTAGCTGTAGTACAACTCTTGCTTTCGATTATCTGTCCAACATGTGGAATTGGTCTCATCCTCGTGTTATATGAGATTCCGTTTATTGTGTTTATTTCCTCATGGTCTTGAGCAAAATCGTCAACTTATTTTTCATAAATAATAAATAAGGTTAGAGAGCGTGTTGCATCTCAATGGCTTGCAGTTCTATAATAAAGATTTTTAAAGTAATAATTAGTATTTTCTGAAGTCTTCCATATTGTTAGCATCTTTTGCGAGTCTCGTTTTTTATAGGACTTGATCGGAGTGCTCCCTAAGAGACCTTAGTATTTGGCACCTTTCATCAATAGTGTTACTTGATGCCCCTTTATCCTTTGTCTTCTCTCTTGGCTCCTACAAAATTCTTGTACGGTACTTCGCCCATGGGTTCTTCCTGGTGCCAGATCTTAAGTCAATGTCAGTTGGAGGATTGCTTCTCCCTGTTTATCTATATTTTATAATAAATAATGCTGATAAGAGCTAATATCTCCTTAGACATTCCAAGTATTTTTTACTTTGTGTGCATTAAGTAGAAGACCATATTATTAAAGAAGACTTGTATTAGAGAATTGAAGGTTTTGACTTTTTTCCTACTATTAAAAAGTAGTAAAAAGGTATTTCTTGAAGACATCTTCTATTTTAATATATAAATTAATAAATAAAAATGATTTGCTTTAATTTTAACGTAAAATACATAATAAAATTAATTTATTAATTTAAAATATAGAGTATAAGTAAATCTATTTTTGCCAGCAAAAACAGGAATCTTCAAATCTTGTTCCCGATTTCCTCTTGGACAAAGTAGAGAAAAAGCCCTTGAGAAATAAAATTGAAACAAAAACAATAAAGTTTTCTTCTCATTAATAAACTTAAACAAGCAACAACATCAATAAATACCTCCTAAATTAATAAAAAGAAAAGATTCTAATATATTATCAGGAAAATATCTTCCTTCCAAAATTTTCAAAAAGGAAATCAATATTCAACAGCTAATGCTTATAGTTTTTGACCTCCAGAAAGAGATTATGGCAATTAAAAAGGAAAATAAAAAGTTTAGAGTCCTATTAGAATGCGGAAAAGACAGTTTAGAGATGAGAATAATCAACTAGGAGAGGGAGCTCCAAGAATATTTAAATATTTAGACTGAATATAGGCAAGAATTATAAAGCTTAGAGATATAACATAGCATAATAACATGGTGTCAACTTTATTTGGTTTTCCACTAACCAAAAGTTTAAAATTGTTCTAAGTATTATTTCCAATCTTCTTCTTAGAATAAATATCTTCCAGTGCTACATTGACTCTTTTTAAATAAAGATATCTTGCTTCAATCGAGTTCGATTCCAAACATATTCAAATCCCTTCTTTATTGAGCAAATGAGATGTCCTTTTAAGAGTTCATTTCCTACATACATTTTTTTCCGTATAATATACCTTCTGGAGTGTAGTATAGATTACCTATGGATTTTCATAACTTAAAGCTTTCAAGTTTTTATTAAGTTAGAATTTCAGCAACATCTTAAAATATAATCATATTTCTTGCAATACCAGTATTACTTTCTATTTTTATTATCGGAATTTTTGCTGGATGAGATTTTGGTAATGTCTCCGTATGAAAATTTGTTTTGTATTTTTTAGAAATAAGCTTTCAGTCAATTCTACTAATTGATTGAATTTAGATTCTATTTGTTCAATTCTTCAGATTGACTGGTTGGAAATTTTCGTTTTTTAGTATTTAAGTGTTAGTCATTAGGTATGCGATTTATCCTTCAAGCTCTTATACTTTTCTTAAAAATATAAAAATTAAATTTTTATTTTAATTCATAAAACTTTTGATAATATAAAAAAAATAAAAATTTTAATCTATTTTAAATCCTTTTTTTATTAATTTATTTTTACTATAAACTAAATCAATTATCTATTATATTAAATCGATCGGAAGTAACGAAAGCAAGTAAATACCAAATTATCTAAATTTTAATAATTTTGAAACTTATATTAGAAATTAAAAAAATAATTCAGGTATTTAATTTTGGCTTATTTTGCTTACTTAATAATTTGCTAATAAATTTAAAAAATAAAAGATATAAATTTTAATTTTTTTAATTTTTAAGAGCATTTTTGAAAAAATTAAAATTAAAAACATTTATAACTAAAAATAAAATATTTCATTATAAAATTTGAAAGAAATAATTTAATTATAAGCTTAAAAATTATCTCCTCAAAACTGCAAGCAGTACTTTTATTTCTTTTATTTATTTTTATTAAATTATTGTTTTAATTTTTATATTATATTTAGTATAAAAAATTTAGAAAATCCTAAAAATTCAAATTTGTTTTAATTCTATCTTTATTATTCTTTCATTAATGTAATTTCTAAATTAGCAAATTTCTTAATGCATCTCAAATGTTAATATAAATTTACCTATATTAAGTTTAAATAATTTAATTAGTTGTTTTGTTAATCATTTTTTTAATTATGTATAGTATAATTTTTAGAATTTTTTTTTTTAATTTTTACTATTTTTATTATTTTATTAATGTAATTTTTTCCCTTTATAATTAAATTAAATAAAAAAACAATGGAGGAATAAATAAAATCGGAAGAATTTATTCTTAGCGATTCTTCTTTATTTAAAAATAAAGAAGCTGCTTTCTAAAAGGATTAGCATAGGCAGGTGCTAGATAACATTAAAGGAATAGATTTAGACTATATTTAACTTTAGAGACTTAAAGAAATTATGAACTTATTAAGAAATTTATTAAGAAGTTGTAACTAATAACCTATAAACAAATACCTTTGAATTCCTTTAAAACAAATAAGTACAGCTCTAAAACGTGGAAAATTTATTGTAGAAAACCTTAAAAGGAAAATAATAATCCTATAGAAAAAAGAATAAGTTTCCCGCCTTGTTACCGGCATAGATTTAAAAAATATCTATAAAAGATATGTATGATTAAGATATAGAATACTCTAAAGAGCTAAAAATATTAGAAGATATTAAGATAACTTAAGATATAACTTAAGATATTATTTCAAATAATTAACAGAATTAAGCATAAAATACCATTAAATAACAATAATTAAATACTTTAAACAATATTGAAGTTTAACTTATAAATATTTCTGATTAAAAAGTAGATAGTGAAATCTAATTAAAAAAGGTAGTTACTAGAGAACAAATACAACAATAACTTATCTAATTCTTGACTATCTAATATCAGGATTTTATTTAATAGTTTTCTATAATAAGCTAAGAAAATGATAAGAAAAGTAAACAGAACTCTGATTAAAGTCTATGAATATAATTATAATTATAATTATAATACAAATAATTAGTTATTTAGAGTTTGCTAGAATAGAATTAATAAAATTGTTTATTGTATTT
>CAMPDV010007741.1:0-59423 GCA_946699065.1 Loxodes magnus
AGTGATAATAGTTTTCCTCAGAAAGAGATCTATTTATTTAAGAAATATTCTATTACTCAAAGAATAGACAGCTATATTAAATTTAATCTTCTAGTACAATTTTTTTACATTAAATAAAACTGCAAAAATAATTATCTATTATTATATTTTTCAGTTTCTAATTAATAAACTTTGTTCTAGCTTATCATTATAATACTTACTATTATCCATTTTAATATCAAATTTAATCTTAAGCCTATGCAAGTTTTCATAAGTGAAAATTTATTTACTGCAAAACACACTTTCAAAATTCGTTTTACTAATAAATATTAAAGCTTATTCTTAATTTTTTTCTTTATCTGCATTATAAAATTAATTGTATTATAAATTTATTTACTAAGATATGAACTAAGATAATTAGTTTTTATTTGAACTAATTTATAATTTTTTATTATAGATTATTTTTAATAATAAAAGCATAGAAAAAATTAAATAATATCATTTTTCTTTTAAGAAAAGAATGCAAATTATTGATTTAAAGTTTATGGCTTCTTAATATCATAAAAATATTTTTGCAGATATTTAGTTATAAAATTTTTTTCCTTTTTAGTTATTACAGATTATTTTTAAATAAATAAATTGTAAATAAAGCTTTTTTATAAAGATGTAGGATATTTATATAACTAAGAAATGCTTAAATAAGTTATCAATTTTCTTATTTTTATTCAATAATATCCCTCACCTTTTTATTTCTACTTTTAAGGTTAAAATATTTATCCAAAATTTATTGTTCTTATTATTAGACGATATGCCACTTTACTAGAAGATAATTAATAAAATTTTATAAAATGTATTAGATAAGAAAAAATATATAATTTAGAGAAAAATTATTAACTTAGAAGATATCTAACTAATGTATACATTTATAAAACCATTATAGTTACAAAGAAATTTAATAGAAACAGAAGATTAAAAACTTGTAAAATGATTAATCTTAGTTAATTGGATATAACTATTATAATCCTTTTTTTTATTTATTCTAATATATTTTATTATATATTATATAAAATGGATGTTGGCCGCATCAGAAAAACAAGAAGGCAATTTGGTGCAGTGTATACTGCATTGCGAATAATCTCGCACTAGAGGCTACCATAGGGAAGGGTGGACAAGCTTAGAAGAGACAAGCCTGATTTGACGATGGTTCTCGATGGCAATATGAACATTTGACTGAAGAGTCTGTTAATGACTTATTAATTAATTCTTATTTAAATTATTCAAGAAGACTAGTATATTTGATTCAAAATTCTAGAATAATCTTTAATAAGTAGATTCCCCATTTAGAGAAGCTGACATGATTCATTGGACAGTTAGAATGACAACAAGTATGAGTGAACACTTTTTAAATATTAAATATTAGTATTAAAAGAGATACACGCTATATAATTATCTTTATTTATTATTTATATAAAACTAATTCTTTTAATAGTTATTTAGAATATTTAGATTATTCAATGATAGTCTTTTTGCAAAATTAAATCCTTTTATTTAAAAAAAGGTAAGCTTTGAAAATAATATTTTATTGAAAACTTAATCAGAAAGTAATAAAATAAATTGATTTAGATAATTAAAACTTGTATTTATAAAAACTTAAAACCATAAATCAAAAATTTTATGCTATAAGAAAGTTTTCTATTAATATAAAAAATAAAAGTTAACTTAAAAATAATAATTTACCATATACAACTTTAATTTAGAATTTTTGATTTTAGCAATTAGAAAATTTACTATTATTTAATATAAATAATCAAGAAAGGAATAGAAAGGATTTGTAAATTAATTAAATTTAAAAGCTTAAATTTCAGTAAATATCTAGAATTTAAATAATGAAATTAGTTATAAAAATAACTATAGAATAAAAACTTAATATAATTAGTAAACATATATCTTTATATTCTATTTAACTTTTTTGCTTTTATTTACAAAGTTAATTTATTTCTTTAGTTAGTTATGACTTTAAAACAATTGTATTGCTTTTTAATTATAAATTTGTTTATTAATTTTTAAATCTAAATACTTAAATATTTTTAATTTATAAATATAAATAAAAATATTATTTTAAATAATTTAAAATTACTAATTTTATTGAGACAATTTAAACATATAAAATAAAGTTATTTAAGTTATAAATTTTAAAATTAAATTATAACTAATATATTATAAAGCTATATAATAAATTCTAAAATTAATTTATGACTTTCAAACGCTTTTATTTTTTATATTTCAATAGCAACATTTATAGCTTAAAAAAGTTTATTTTGCTTATATTAAAGTTATAAGATAAGATAATTTATTAATGTGACGTCGCCTTTATTTGACTTGTCTTGTATTAGTTTATAAAAAGGTTCTAAAATTATCTTAAGACACCTTGAAATTGCCTATTTCTTTTCCATTTTCGTATTATTGTATAATATATCTATATGGCTACTAATCTGGCCATTTTTACGAATGATACTTATTCCAATTTCGGTCCTTGTCAAACATTTGCTCGATTCTTCTTCTATGATTATCTACTATTTATTCAGGAAATTTTTCTTCATCAATCGTTTTTCTTTTATATAACTTATCTTTAGATATAAAGTTAACCTTGATTATGTTTTTTTAAATTTTTTATTTTCTTACTTTATAATTTATGGTATCTCCAATACCTCTTTTTTATGTTACTTATTTTTCTACAGAATTAGAATATAATAGGTCTTCTTTTATTTCTTGATTAATTATCTATTATTTTTAAGTTTGAATAATATTTAAATTTGATTATTCAATCTCCATTGGATCGTGTATAGCTTTAATCATAACTTGCTCTTGTTTTACTTATTTAAATTTCGAGAATCTTATATTTTTCCTTCTGTTCTTTTAATTTATTGACTAAATAGATGTGTTAAGACTTTTAAAATCAATTCTGTGTTCAGTACTTTATTATCATTTTAAATTTAATTGATTTTAATATCTAGGCCTTTATTCGCTAAATTGATTACTGCAGTGTCTCCTAAATTTTTTATTCTCAGCCTTTAAAGATAAAATTTCAATTAAATTATCTTATTGTTAATTAGAATAAAATAGATTTTAGATTAATTATATCTTAAGGGCACAGATATATTTTTAATTAATCTCATATTAAAGGATTTCTGTTGTAATTTATTAAAAAAATTTAAAAATACATAATTAATTTTTATATTTAAAAAATTTAAATTAGGCTAAATATTACTTTTCTTAGATTTAATACAAACACAATTTTATTTTTTATTCTAAGAAAAATTAAAAATATTTTTTATTTTTAGGCTAAACAAATTTTATTTTTGAGTAAGCAATTTAATTTATCTACGAAAATAGAAAAATGAAAATTATAAAGCTTAAAAATAAGAAGTATTTAGTAATTATTTCCATAAAATTTTAAAGTTTGCAGTGAAGAAAATTAAAATTTTTAATATTAGCAAATTTGAACTTTATTTACATTATTAAATAGAAAATCACTAAGAAGACAAAAAGAAACTCAATAATATGAATATTTTAAGATTATTTCTTTTGAATAAGATTTTAAGATTAACTAATTTAAATAAATTTACAAATATCTAATTGATTAATCATTTAATTTAATAATATTGTTAATTTAGAGTAGATAATATTGTTTAAAGTTATATTATTAAAGTTAGACTAACAATTTAAATTACAGATTATTTTATAAACTTAGGAAAGTATTCTTATCGATACAATAACTTAGCAGACTAAAATTAAATCAGTTTATTTACTTGAAAAAGCAATCTCTTATAAAAAGAAACTTTATGAATAAATTGGAAATTATTCTCTAACAGAGTAAACTGTAGAACAATGGATTATTATTTCAGGTACAATTTCTTATAATCATAAATTTTAAACTTTTTCAGTAAGAAATAAATGAATATAAAATAGGTTTTATTAAATACTTCCATAGAAATATTTTTTATTTATAAAACTGTAAATCTTTTATTTCGTCTGGACATAATTTTTATAAAAATAATTTGAAGTAATTGACCTTTGCATTTGCGAATTTATGCACATTAAAATATTATAAATCCTATTTTTTTGAAGCTTCTAAAGCATAATAAAATAAATTAAAGTTGAATTTTAAACTTTTTATCTTAACCATATTAAGAAACTTAATTTTTATATTTACTTTCAAGATATAAAATAGTTAATTGCTTAAGAAATAATAATTTTAAAAATCTGGGAAAATTGAGAATAGCAAAGCATAAAAATACTAAGCAAAGAAAGGGTGGGATGTTAGCCAAATTAAAATATAAAAAGCAAAAATAACCAGATTCTTTTTTACAGTATCATACAAATGACTATAAAAAAATTAAGAAAAAAATTTAATAATAAAACAAAAAAAAATGCATATCTGAATAATATGACAAAATAAAAACCTTCTAAACAAGCAGCAAAGAGAAAATTTACAATCTTTCAAAGAGGTTAAGATAATTGATAGCTTATATTGGACGAATGATCTTAGAAACGACATATTTACAAAAGTAATTTATTAAATAAAGTTTTTACAGAACAAAATTTATATCGATAGTCCTTATCTAACTAAAATGAGGAAGCTCTATTTATTACTGAAGAAACTTAGACTGATATTGCGACATATCAAGTAAATAAATAAAAGAAATTTAAATAACTGAGATAACTAGAATATTAGAAAATTATAGATCTTTATTTTTTCAAAATAAAACAGAAATAGAAGATAATTAGATACAGTATTGCAGTTTTTCCCAACATTTATAAATTATACTTTGTCTTTAAAAGGATCAAAGACAAGAGAATTTAATATCCTAAAGAAAATTAGTAAGAATATTTATAAATAGCAATATAATTTACAAAAAAATGGATACAGAAGAGATTTCGATCAGACGAAGGGTGAGTGATAACTATTCAATAAATTTATGGTCGAAGAATCCAACCTTGATAAAAAATGTATGTTGGAACTGGTTGAAAATGTTTGTAAAGCAAAAAATATTTTTTTTTTGATTTAGAATAAAAATAATAACGAAAAATAATTAGTTATAGTTTTATGATAAATTTATAATTTTTTAAATAATCTATTTAAATATTATTTGCTTCAAGCTTATTATATTACTTATTTGATTATTTTTATCTTAAGTAAAGTAGCTATTATAAGATATATTAAAATTTTAAATTGAAGATTTTATTTTTGCTAATACTTTTTTATTCCTACTTATAAGAAAAGAATCAACAAAATTATAGTTATTATATAATTGATTTAAAGTAGGGAGGAGAAATCCTTCCACTGTGATTGATAGAAGCTCTGGTATCAGGAAGTACCCCATGTGAAGACCTGAACAAGAATCTTGGCAGAAACTAAGGATGTCAAGACTGAGGCATCAAGTAACGATATGTTGAACGATACCTGAGATTAAGGTCTCTTTAGGCAAGCACTCCGACACTGGCCCTATAGGAGACAATAATTTCCAAGGGATGTTAGCACAGGGAAGAATATAATGTAATACGTTTTTAAACCTTAAAGAACTTTAATTAAATAGCTGCGCGTTATCGTAGTGCTACGTGCTCTATAATCTTAGTTTTTTTAATATAAAATGTTGAAAAAAATAAAATAAGGATAAGATATATTTCTATATTGATATATCCTATTAATAGCTTTTCACACTTTTATTTAGTTTAGATATAAATCTTAAAATATTTTTGATTTATTTACTGATAATTAATTAATATATATAAAATAAGTTAGTTAGCAATATGATTTAATTAGATTTATCAATCAAATCACAATCTAAATCTCTTAACAAAATTAAAAAATACCATCTAATCTAATTATTTTTATAAGCTAATTTTAATTAATTAAAATTATTTAAATAGAATCAAGCCAAAGATACTTAAGCTAATAATTTAAAATTAAAAAAATTATATTATTGAGTGCGTAGCACCACAATGGCGAGCATCTCTTTTTAAAATGTTGCTAGAAATTATTTTCCTCCAATAAACCTCTTGGTAGAAGATATTCTTCACATATTTCCTCAAATTCTTGATCCATTTTTTATTCTTATTCCTGTTAGATCTTGCTTTCTGTTTATCTCCTTTTAATTATTTCCTGATTTCATGTAGTTTAAACTTTTTTCTTTTATTTATTCAGTATTTTCTTACCTATATCTTTTCTTCTATAGAAGATTTTTATACACTCATAAAAATTATCCCTTACCAGCTCTATAATATTTACCTATTTCTTTTTATTAAATAGTCTTCTTTTCTTAATATATTTTTTTCTTTATTCTAAAATGTATTTTATAAATCTTTATAATACTGTAAATAATATAGAATGCATACATTAAAAGGAGTTAATAGCTTATTAATAAAATTTAACTTTCTTTATTTTATTAAAATTAAATAAATTTAGAGCAAACCTTCTTCAGATAAATGTATGCCTAATTTAAATAAAATCCTAAAATATAAATTTCTGATTATATATAAATATTTCTAAAGTATATATAATTGCTTTAATAAAATTATAATTAACATATTATATTATACTATATTAATTATTTAGAAATAAGACTTAAAATTAACTATTTTATATATTTATTATAACCATATTATTTCAAATTTTTTATTAGCTTTTTAAATAATCAGCTTTTACATTATTTTGAATAAGCATAAAGAGTAAAATATATTTAAGTATATAGTTTCTATTCTAAAGCTTTATTTGATAATTGGATTTTCTTTTAACTTGCTATATTATTTTCATCCTTTCTAAGTATTCTATATAATTATTTTATTTTAAATGGATTGAAGAAAAGATTGAGAATAAATACTAAGATAACTTAGAATTTAAAAGACATGCATATTTTATTTATTTGATCTATTTAAGTTTCGAAGTAAAATAAGAAACTAAATTAAGCACTTATCTACTATTAACTTTCTTTAATAGCTATTATTTAATAAATATTGTAGCATTTAGTTTAAAAATGTTCTTTCATATAAACTGAATATCATAAATGCTATATCATATATGAAAGAGAGAATAATAAAATAGCTATTTCTTTGCTTAGAAAATTTAAATAGATTTCCTTAAGTATAATAAACTGCTTGCAAGAGAAAAAAATATAATTTTGTCTAGTTAAAACTAAAATAAACTTTAGTTAGAATATTTAAAAATTAGTTTTAAATTAAATATTAAAAAGTCAATTTATGCCTAAGGTTTATATAGATCTTATTCTTTTGGTATATTTAAGAAAATAATTGTTTTTTAACCCAAAAAGCTATAAATAATATTTTATCTAAAATTCACTAGTATTATCAAATAAAAATAATTAATAATACATTCAATAAGTAAATAAACTCAAAAGCTTATCTTAATTTAGATTTTATTAAGAAAACTATTATTAATATATTTTAAGATTTTTTACTTAAATCATTATCAAAATATAAGCATATTTAAAATTTAAAATGTCAGCTTTAGTTATCTACAGTTACATTAAATGAAACTGACAAATCTGCTATATTTTGTGATGAAACCATTTGATTTTGATAATCCCTAATATCTTTATCTTTTTCTTTATTGTTCATGTAATTTCTACGACAAATGCAACATGTCACGTGCTATTTAAATCACTAATCTATGCACTCTTTATGGAAAAAATGTTTACAAGGTAATTTTCTTATTTAAACTCCGCTTCTAAATTCACTTAAGCAGATGATACACTCTATGCATTGCTAGTCATTACTATCATAAGCATATTGAATTTCTGGAAATTGCAAGTAAATTTTTTATTTTTCGATTAAAATTTTATTATCAATGACTTACATTTGTTCTACTCAATCTAAATTATTAAGTTCTAATTGATTGCACTCTTTAACTATTCATAAAAAGATAAGTGATATATCTATAATAATTATTACTATTCCAAATCCCATAGCTGTAGTTATTCTAAATTAATGCTTTAGTTCTAGATTTAATTCTATATTTTAAAGTTAATTTTAGTTATTTACTATCTTCAAATTTACAACTCCTTTTTTAAGTTTTATTTCTGTACTAAAATTTTGATCATTAGATAAGTCTTTTTGATATATCCAAAAATCAGGTAAAGCTTCTTCTTCATAATCTTAGCTTTTTAAGAAAAGACTTATATTTTGTGATGTTTTAATGGATATTTATAGAATATCAGTTTCTTCTTATATATTAAAAACTAATCATTAATATGAGGATGAAGTTAAAGTTATATTATATCAATATCCAAATTCTATTTCATATCCTTTAATACTACAATCATAACCTAACCAAGGCGATTTGCAAACACATTTACTATTTATATAACAATTTCCATTGTTATTACAATTTTTAGGACACAATTAATTGGTTGAATAAATGATAGTTAGATTATATATCAAAGGTAGGTAATTATCGAAATTGGTTACACTAACTGATCAGTTCGAAAAAGAACCTTTCAAAGCTATAAATTAGTAGTTCCTATGTTAATATATTCCATCCCAATCTATCAATGGACTTAATTGAATTTGATTAGAATTGATTGGATATAAGGTCATAGTGCAATTCGTGTTACTGCTATCAATATCCATCTATATAGTTAAATAGCTATATTACTAAAATTGTTGCTAGATGTTATTATAAGGATACAAAGTCAAACTGCTAATAGATAATAAAGTTTATTACTAGTAAAAATTGAATTTATACTCTAAGTTTTCTAGTTATTCTGCTTAAATCAATTCTAATAGCATTATGGAAACGAGAAAAAGCTTAAGCATTTATCAAATATTACTTGCCTACACTTTAATCTAAAATGTGTGCTAACACATAAAGTTTACGTAATATACGTGTATTTTAATAAATAAGTGTTTAATGATAATAAAACTAGCAATTAAAATAAATAGTTTAATTAAATCTATATTGTAACAGATATTTATTACGTTTAAAACATAATAACTGATTAAATTTTGTCCTTTAAGATTAAAAATAATAGGAGGCTGAAGGGGATTTTATAGATAGATAATTAAGTATCTCTAAATAACTTTAATAATTTACACTTTTATGTGTTTAAAAAATAAATTAATAGAAAGAGAGGTAAGAATATACAGTAAGGATTGCTTTCAGTTATAAAAAATTATAAAAATAGCATGAAGCACTTTAAAAGGGCAATAGGTATTTTATTTATTCATTTAAAAATACGAAGTTATGAATCTTAACCAAAAAAGTAAAAAGAAGCATTTTTTCAATATTTATCAAAGAGATAAAAAATTATTTTGCATATTTAAGATACAATAGTAGTAATTCAATCTAACAATTTACTCGGATAATATGAACAAACTATGATTCTAGATAAATAAGGAGTTTAAATAATCTAAGAGATGGAAGTTTAAAATTAAATGACTAGATGATAAAAGTTATAAAATAAGTTAGAAAAGAGATAACTTATACTGTATTTTACTATTAAATATTTTTATAAGGCTGATTTTTATACTGGTTACAATTTTAGATAGATTAAAAACTAAAATAAGAAGATTAAACTTTATAACTAAAAAGAATAATAGCATCATTTTATTAAATATATTAATATTTATTAAGTAAAAAATAAACCACTTAATAGATAATTAGAATACAATCTTTTAATGCTTATATGTTAGAAATTTAAACTATTAAAATGTAATTAGCATTAAAGTAAACCTACTAAAACTTGTTTTAATACTAACAAATATATTTATTTCTATTATGGGTATTAATTAATTTTAAAGAATGCCTAAATTTATTTTTTTATGGTCGTTAACCTTTAGAAAAAGATACAGAAGTTCAATTATCTTAACCAAAAATCTCGCAGAAAAGCTGGAAGAGAAAAATCAACAGGATGCATTTAGAATAGAGAACTTCGAACGCCAGATAGATACATTCTCTCAATATCCAGAACTACTAAAATTGCGTCTAAACCAAGCTGAAGAAATGTGTGAGCAAATAGGATATAAAATTTTTGGTAGTTAAAGCCAAGAATAAAGCAAATTAACAAAGAAAAAGTACTGGTAGATGTGGAACCTAAAGAATAGCCTTAGAAAAAAAACCCGATAGAAATTAGAAATATATGGTTATGTTGTGGAAGCCCAAAACACCTTTTTTACAATTTATGAAAATTTCAATAGAAGCAAAAAAACTTTTGAATTCAAGAGAAACAGGGAAAGAAAAGAGAAGAAGGTGAGTGAAAAATTATTACTGTTTGAGCGGCGTAATATAAAAAATAAAGCAAGATACAATTAATTCAATACTAGAAGTGAAAGGAAGGATAAGCTGGAGAGCTTGAATTTTCAATCTCACCAAAAATAAAAGACCCAAACGTTTATTTTAAGCAGTAGGAAGCATAATCTACTGTCTTCCTGGAGGGATCGAATTTTTCTTATTGGAAAATTATATTTAATTTATAAATAAATAATTGCTTAAATATTTTATACTTTAAAAGCCAATTAAAGCATAAAAGAATATATAATATAATATGGAAAATAGCTCCTTTTCTTTCTACAAGATGAAAAAACTATTTCTATATTAAAAAGACATTCTTTCACTAGAAATCTTCTAATAAAAAAAATTAATTATTTAAAATTATTTAAAAATATTTATACTAAAATAAACCTTTATAAGATGGATTATAAATTAATATTTAAAGATATTAATTTAGAAAGATATTCCTAATTAAATTTAAGAACAAAAGCTATAATATTTAACTTGCAATATTAATTTTTTCTATTTTTGTGAAAGTAATAAAGTGTTGCTAGGCATAATAAGTAAGTTAAAAACTATAATATTTCAAATTGTAAATATAAGAACTAGTTAAAAACGTTCATACTATACATTATTTTATAAGCTACTCTTATAATTTTATAGATCTTATTTCTAATTAAACTATTAAGATAAAATATTTATTCCTAATTTCTATCTAATGCCTAGACTATTTATAGAGTGATATATAGTATTAGATATATCATTAGATATATGAAAATAAGATTTAAATTAAATCATAAGTAAATAATGCTAATTATCTCTTTAAATTTAGTTAAAATACTAAAGACTAATTAGTTATTATTTCTTGTCTAATTTAATAATTAATTTTAGTAACTAAGATAGATTATTTATTTCAGGCTATTGATCTAAGAAATTAGTTTTATCTTTTTTATAACTACTCTTATTTTTAATAAAAGTATATTAATTAGAATATAAGAATCATATAGTTTCCATTTATTTTTAAATAGCTATTCTATTAATGGACTAAAAGACCTATTAATGTTCAATTTGAATAGAATAAATATTATAATAGGAATCTTAAATTACTTAGATTTAAACTAAGCTATCTTTTTATTGTGTAGTTACATTAAATGTTTATTCTATAGTATTTCTAATATAATTTCTAAACTTACTATTCACTTATTTACTTTGCTTGATATCTAAAGTTTTAAGATTTTTATAGATTTAATAATTATTAATAAATTTAAATGGAGTCTTAAAATCTTGTTCCCGGCTTTTTCTTGAGTAAAGAAGAGAAAAAAGTTCTAGAGAAAAAGCAGGCATAAAAAAATATAAAGAGTCTTCTTCTTCTCACTTACAAAACTAATAAAGAACCTAATAACTATAATAAACACCTCCTAAAGTAATAAAAAGAAAGGAATCTAATATAATAGCAGGAAAAGAACTTCCATCAAAGATAGTTAAAAAGGAAATCAATATTTAACAGTTAGTATTTGAAATACCCAATCTCTAGGAAGAGATTAAAATGCTTAAGTTGGAAAATTAAGAACTAAGAAACTTACTACTGCTTGGATAAGATAACTTAGAGATTAAAATTATTAATTAAGAAAGGGAACTCCAAGCATATTGAAACATTTAAACTGAACATAGATAAGAAACAGCAAGGCTTGGAAATATCGTATAAAAACAAGAGTTGGAGTTTATTAAGCAAAAGAATATTAGCACAAACATAACTAATTAGACAAATCAGATGGAATTAGAATAAAAAGAGGTTATAAATCGAAAATCAATCAGATAAATAAGGAAGAAATGCTACTGTAAGAGTAAGTGACATTTGTACAAGAATTGCTAAAAATTTTAGAATTTCAAGGTTTTATCACCTTTAATAAAGAAATACTTGAATTTTGCATAGTTTTAAAAAATAAAATATGAAGTTTTCATTTATATTTTGGCTGATCAAGCTAGAGTAAATTGCTTAAAATTCTATCGCTATAGATCTTCTTATCTTACAGCATAATTTTTAAGATAAAATAAAAGACTAAATTTAATTATTTTAGGAAGGGAGATTTTTTAAGTATAAGGACCAAATTTATAGATGTAAATTGTTATTACTTATTGATTTCAATATATTAAAACTATTCAAACCTCTTTAGCATAAATTTCTGAAGTGATGAAGTAGTCAACTGGTTATATTAGCGAAACTTTACTATTTTATCTGTTTTTTATTTATTTTTTCAAAGATCTGATTTATAAAATATATATAATTTTTTGATTATAATACAAATCATCTAAAATAGAAATTAATATAAGATAAGATAATTAAAGTGATATCACCATTATAAGGTTTATCAATGATAAGTTTATAAGTTGTTTTATGAGATGATAAGATAGTTTCATTGATCATAGGATTATTTCAGTATTCTTTCGAGCTCTTTTCTTCTATTACGTAACAGCTTGCGTAAATTAAACCTTTCTCTAGCACAGGACCATCCTCATTTTGATTTAAATATTTGTTTTGTTCATCTTTTTGAGCCTTTACTATATCTAATAGTAATTAATCTCACTTTATATCTTTTTCTTGTAGATTTTTCCTTCTAGAGAAATATAAATTAATCATATAATTTCATATCTTTTAGGTATTTAGCTCTTGTTTCTTCTTCTAAAAATACCAGAAGTTCCCAAAAATACACCCAATCTTCAAACAATAGAAACATCTTTCTTACAATTCTTTGACCATGACCTATTTTTTAGACATTTTTGACATTTTTAGAATTTTTTCCCGATGCGAAAGAGTTTATACATTCTGTCTTCAATTGCCATAGAATCGTTATTGGATTGTGATGGGAAAATAGTTATACATAATTTTTCAGCTTTTTAATTTCTTCTAATTTTAATCCATATTTTCCTGTTCTTAATTAACTTGCAACATTGATGCTTAACTGTTAATTTCTGTTTTAATCATTTTTTAATTTTATAATTTTTATATAGAATAAGTTATAGAATCGATTCGTTAATTTAGATCTTAGAATTATTGTTAAAGTTTTTATTAGCTACTTCAAGGGGATAAATTTCAATGAGTGAGCTTTATTAATCGATATCCTGTTAATTTTTCCCTGATTATTTCTTATGAGCCATTATTTTAAATATATTATAACCGTTGTATTAAGCTAAACTAAAATACTTTTAAAGAAAATACTAAGAAGTTAGAGTGCTTTTTATGGTAATTTTAATAATAATTTTTTATATTTTTGATTAAAGTTTCAATAATAAGTTTAAACTTTATTAATATTTCGACTAAATCCCTTTATCTTTGGCGATTCATATTATTATGTTTTATAAGTTTAAAATGGAAGTTATAATATTTTAATGTGTATAAATTCGCAAATGCAAAGGTAAAATGCTTCAAATTATTTTTATAAAAGTTATATCCAGATGAAATGAAAGCTTTACAGTTTTATAAATAAAAAATATTTAAAATAAAATGGTGGAAGGTTTCAAGTCAGGCTTCTATGCCACCTCTTCCTAAGCCAAAAAGGAAGGTGGAAGCAGGAAACCAAGATTTAATTATCTTCTCTATCTTAACTCTATCTATAGTGAACTAAAAACCTGGAATTTAACAAGAAGAGCGGAAGCAAGTATTGAAGACAGCCCATATAGATACTCCAATCTCAGCTAAGAAACTGATTAAGCAGATGAAGTCTACTCTCCACCAGGAGGTGAAATTAAATCCCTCTGGCCAGATGAGCATGGAATAGCTCATCAGAGTAGCGCTAAACCTCCAGGAAGAAGTTAGGAAACTCAAGAAAGACTATGACAGATTAGTGGAAAAGCTTGACCTAGCTGAAAGAATAGAGTCAAGACATATGTCTTAAGAACGAGAACTGAATGCTTTCTGGAACATATCGTAGGATTAAACTAGCTAATCCCAGAATTAGCATTAAAACAGATTGAATTTGACAACAGATTTGAGAGGTTAGAAGAGAAGTTAAATGAGCAAAAAGGCGACCCCATGCTGATTGAAGAAATTGACAAGAAATTGAAGAAGACCAAATCAATCAAGATTGTAAAAAGATGCTATTATTGTACTTCAGAGCAACACTTGTGAAGAAAATGCAAGGGATTCCTTAACTTCAAGAACCGATACTGGGAAAAATAGAGAAAACAATAAGTACAGAAAAGAAAGGTTAGACAATTGCAGCAGAGGAGAATAAAAGAAAGATTAGGAATGATGGAAATTGGAACCATTTATAAGAAGAAACTTTCGTGGAACGGAAGATGGAACTAGCCATAACAAGATCAAGTGGTTGTGAGAGGAGAATCTTTTAAACTTTTTGACTTAATCTCGGAGCAATCCGGTGATTAGCGGGAAGAGGTGAAATTACTCAAAGATCGCCAATCTTAATATTAATCTATAATCTATAAAAAACATTTCTTTGGAAGTATTTAATAAAACCAATTTTATATTCATTTATTTCTTACTGAAAAAGTTTAAAATTTATGATTATAAGAAATTATTCCTGAAATAATAATCCATTTTTCTACAGTTTACTCTGTTAGAGAATAATTTCCAATTTATTCCTAAAGTTTCTTTTTATAAGAGATTGCTTTTTCAAGTAAATAAACTGATTTAATTTTAATCTTCTAAGTTATTGTATAAATATGAATATTTTTTTAAGTTTATAAAATAATCTATAATTTAAATTGTTAGTCTAACTTTAATAATATAACTTTAAACAATATTATCTACTC
Organism: Loxodes magnus; assembly: GCA_946699065.1. Lineage (NCBI taxonomy): Eukaryota > Ciliophora > Karyorelictea > Loxodida > Loxodidae > Loxodes > Loxodes magnus. The sequence goes on from CAMPDV010007741.1 coordinate 15,035, forward strand.
TAATAAATTTTTTAAATTAATAATATTAATAAATTAAATGATTAGTCAATAATTGAAAAGATGGTGGGAGCTGAGAATGACCTTCATGACAACATTTTCTGGTTTTATGGCTAGGAACAAGTTCCTTTCCTGTCGCTGAGAAAGTCCCTGGTCAGAGTCATTTTCTGAAGGAAACACTGTCTTTGAGATTATCCTCTCTTGGTAGGGGCTTGAAGCCTGGCTGCTCATAGCGATGGAGCTCCCTAGCAGCTGTACCTGAAACACAACAGAATATCCCCGTTATTCCATAAAAAGAGAGCGTCGGGTCGTACAATCGGAAAGGAGTTTCCGGTCCAAAAACTTTTTTAGTTGAAATTAATTTAATTAATTAGTCAATTAGATATTTATAAACTTATTTAAATTAGTTAATCTTAAAATCTAATTCAAACAAATAATCTTAAAATATTAATATTATTGAGTTTCTGTTTAGTCTTATTAGTGATTTGCTATTTAAAAATATAATTTAATATAAATTTGAAATTAATTTTAATTTTAATTCTTAGCTTGCAATAAAAATTAGATTTTTAATTAATAAAACTTGTTATAAAACTATAGAACAAAAATGAATAAGATTAATTAATATTTAATTTAAATTTTATTTAGCTTTTTCTTTAAATTTTTAGGTCATGATTGATTTCTTAAATTAGATCTAACTATAAAGCAGAAGTATTGCTGTTTGGTTATAAATTTTTTTATTAATGTTTAAATTAATGGTTCAATATATTTAATCATAAATATAAATTAAAAAAATAATATTTTAATCATTTTTAATTACTAATTTTTTTGAGGCAATTTAAACATAAAAAATAAAATGATTTAAGTTAAAAATTTTTAAATTAAGTTATTATTAATAAGTTATAAAAATTAAACATTTTTTCTTAATTAAATTAATACTGTTATAAGATTTTTTCCAATTTTTGATTAGTAATGCTTATAATTTAATAAATGTTTATTTTGCTAATATTAAAATTTAAATAGCACAAATATGATTTAAATTAATATTGTGTAGTAGGATTTCTGTTGTAATTAAAAAAAATTTGCGAAATGAATGATAAAAATTGAATATTTAAAAAATTTAAATTATATTAAAATTTTTTTTCTTAAATATGAATCTTCATATAATTTTATTTTTTATTTAAACTAAAATGTAAAATTTGTTTTTTTTATTGTTTCAGGTTAAACAAACATTATTTTTCTTTTTAAACAAGAATTTTATAATATAAAATGGCTGGCTTCAAGAAGGGTTTTTTTACCACCTCCTCAGAACAGGAGAGAGAATCAGAAGCAAATATTCTCACCACGTCTTCTTCAATTTAACGCTCTTCTTAATAAAAATAACTAGAACAACAAAATAAATTAGAAGAACTAATAAAAAATACTAAATCCTACCAATTAAAATAAAGCGGACTTCTTCCATCAAAGAACAAGCAGGAACTGAGACAAAAATTCAGAACAGAAAAGTTGACACAGCTCTCAACGCCTCCATTGAAAACTGAAAAAAGAGACCACTCAACTGAATCGATAAAAATAATAACGAAGAAATAAAAAATAAACGAAGAAGGTAAAGTACGATAATTTAATATAGATTCTATTACCTTTGATTTAGACAACATTGAAATAGAACAAATGAACTCTGAATAGATGAAACAGCTGATTCATCTATTTATTAGAAACATAAAAAAACTCGAAGAGGAATTAAACTCCCAGAAGGAAGAGATGTTTACAATAAGTCAGGATCTGATAAACCATGAAGATGATGACGAAGTCCATATGGTAGACCGAAGAGCTAAAGTCGGAGTCTATGAGTCAATTTAAAATTTAGAGAATGATATTTGAGTAATACAAGAGCAAGACGAGAAAAACTGAGTAAAATTAGATTCCAGACTTAAATTAATAGAAGAAAACCTGTAGAAGCCTTCTTAAGGAATTCCAATGGAAATAGAGAAACAAGAAAAGATATTTCCTAGAGCAAGGAAAACATGTTACATTTACAACAGCACTTGACATCTATGGCGAAAATGTCCCCAATAGAAAAGAATAAGAATGAATATTTGGAGTAATATCAACTATTAGCAACTGAAATGGTGAGCGACGGAATTCTTCCCATCGGGAAATGGGAAAATCTGGAAAAAAAAACAAATTCTTAACTCAGACTATTAAAAAGAGAGAAGTCCAGGAAAAAGAGCACAAGGAACGAACATGCAGGAAAGGAGATTTTATACATTTAAAACTTCAATTAAGCCGGAAGGCGAACAGTTATCTTAATGATTTAAATAAGAATTTTAATTATCTATAAAAGTAGAAAAATTGAAAATTTTTAAGTTTTAAATAAAAACATTAAGCATTTATTTATACAATCTTAAAATTTTCAGTGAAGAAAATAGCATTTTTTTTAATTAATACTAGCTTAATCCATATTTAAATCAGTCTTCTAATTAATTATAGTCTACAAATTTAGTAAAATAGTAAGAAAATTATTAAAATTAATTTATAAATATTTTCTATTTCTTTTTTGATTATTTATATTAAGGAATAATCAATTTTATGTTTATTAAGATTAAAAAAATCTAATAAAACATTTTATATGGCAAAAAATTCTTTGTTGAGTTATCTTGTAGTTTTTTTGTATATTATCAATAATTTCTTATAAATATAATTTTTGAAGATTAAAGTGTTTATAAATTATTTATTTTAATTATCTAAATAGAATTAATATTGCCTTTCACTAATTTTTAATAAAAAGGGATTAATTTAAATAATTTATACTTAGATTTTAAATTATTTAAGTATTAAGCCATTTAGTAAATATTTCTTAAGCAATTTAAAATCTATTTTCAAAGAAGATTATAATATTTTAGCTAAATCAAAAGATAATCTAAATATAGTATATTAAATCAGCTCTGCATTATCATAAAATATTAAAATAATATTGAGGTTTAAATTTTTGTTAAATAAATTAAATTTAAAGTTGGTAAAGTTTAATAATATTAATTTTAATTAATTATTTTAACTTTACTAGCTTGTGGAAATCTTTAATTATAAGAATTACTTCTTTCAATCAAAGATATTTTAAAATTAAAAAGTCACAAATCTCTCTTCTTCAGTTTATTTAAATTGGTTTATGCTCTTTCATCTTCATCTAATACATTCAATAATTAAACTCAATTAGAAAGTATATTTTATGAAAAATGTAAATATAAAGATCTAAATGTTCTAATTACTTTCTAGATACTTAATTGATATATACATAATCATAAATTATTATGTCTTTATATCATAATTCCAAACCTTATAGTAAAATCATTTTCTTAAGTATTTACAATACATACATATCATAATTTATAGGTATCGTATTCCATGCTTGTACATTTAGGACTGCAAGTAGGGAAATGATATCTTATAATCCCTTATGTAAGTTTTAAGATTGAATTAACGATTTTTAAATTTAATAATTTCTCTTACATAATTCTTATTAAATTTTGAACAATTTATTTATGAAAAATAAGCAAATTTTTTAATTATTTAACATATACTTTTGATGCGTAAATTATGGTAATTTTTGGAAAAGAATCTGTATAAAACCAAGTTAATATTTAGTTTTAGCAAGTTTAGCAAATATATATGTATTTGAATTAGTTATAATTTAAATAAATAAATTTGATTATAGAGCGCGTAGCACTCTCGTTGGTGCTCAGCTCTTTAAAAAAAATATTTCATATTGACAAGAATGTTTCTTACTGATGAAATGATCAGATACTGGTAGACCTTGTTCAATACTGGTATAATTATTCAGTACTGATAAAAATGTTCAATACTGATATAGTTTTAGAATACTCGTAATCTTTAATACTTGCTGGAGGTCCAAGGACATGACAGGATTGTGTCTCATTGCATCACCAAAGCAGAGGACGACATGTGTCAATTATGGGTACTTAAATTCCCCATCTCTGATGAAGCTTGCAATATTATTTCTTTTTCGTTCCAGAATTAAAAATAAACGAAGCCAAGCCAGTGTCGAAGGTCTAAGAATCTTATGTCTTGAGGCTAAACCAAAGCAGAGGAAGACATAAAGTCGATTATGGGTACTTAACTTCCCCAACCTCTGATGAAGATAAGCTTGTTGTTCACCTTCGAACAACTATGGCGGTTTTTAAAAAAATATATATAATAATAAAGATACTTTAACTAAGCAAACTTAAGTATTTTAATTCTTAGTGTGAAATTAACTAAAATTATTTGATGTTTTATTTCTTAGTTAGGCACAAAACTATTGTATATGTATTAATTCTCTAACAATTTCATTAGTATTGCTAATTCTAACTTGTTAAATTAATTAAACTTGAGCTAACAATTTACTTTCAAGCAAAAATAAGAAATAAACTACAAATAGAAATCTTTCTAAGGAAATTACTAAGTAAAAGGCAATTTTATTTATAAAAGTACATTAAATAATTAGACACATATGAAAAGAAAAATATTTTGAGGATTGATAGTGAGATAGAAGTAAAAAAGAAGCAATATGAGAAAAAGATATGATATTTATAAACTAAAATAAAATTATAAATATGATTTAAAATAAAATTTTCTTACAATCACTTTTTATTAAAGCGAATTAATTAATTGTTTTATTTTAAAACTTTTAAAATCTATGTTAATAAGATTCACATTTATTGTAAAATCAATAATTAATGGAACCAAAACAACCAGGAATAAAATTAAGTGCTAACAGTAATAAGCCTAAAGAGTTCTATGCAAAGGAAAAATAGTTTTCGAAATGTTTATACCTGAGAAAAGTACTTAAGAACAAAAAAGATAACCGAACTCTATATCATTTAATTCCTTTACTCCTAAATAAATACGAAATTTTAGTAAACATTTGTTATAACAATCCTTATTACTTGCTTCTAAATAAATATAGTAAAGACACTAATCCCAAATATGTAAATATTGTTTACTTACAAGTAAAAATTAAAGAAGAAGGTCAACATTTTATTGTTCTTGGATTGTTTAAAGATGTCCCCAAAACTAGTGAAAATTTCAGAGCTTTATGTACTGGAGAGAAAAAAAATAGCAATTAAAAACCACTACATTATAAAAACTGCATTTTTCATAGAGTTATTCCAGATTTTATGATTTAAGGAGGTGATTTTACAAATTTTAATGGAACAGGATAAGATAGTATTTATGGAACTAAATTTGAAGATGAAAATTTTATTTACAAGCATGATAAAGCTGGGATTTTATCTATGGCAAATGCTGGAAGTAATACTAATGGAAGTCAGTTTTTCATAACTCTAATAAAATGTCCTTGACTTGATAATAAATATGTAGTTTTTGGAGAAGTAATTGAAGGAATGGACGCAGTTAAAGCAATAGAAAGTTAAGGATCAAAATCAGGAAAAACAAAGACAAGAATTGAGATAATTGATTGCGGCTAGCTTAAATGAGGAGGATTTTAATTTTTTAATTTTAAATCTGGAAAGCATATTTATTAAAAGTATTTTTAATTTTATCACTTTAAGTATTAAATTAAACGCATAATCATAAAAATTTGAATCTATTTCTAAATTATATAGTGATATCTTTCTGTTATTAAAATAATAAATTTAGATTTATTTTATTTTATTTTTAAAATCTATTTACCAAAAATTCTTTAGATTATTTTATTTTAAATTTAAAAAAAGAAAAATTGTTAAGTATTCATATTATAGCTAAATGAATTCATATAAATTACTTCTTCAATTTTTAAAATTTTCAAGAAGTAGGAAAAGCAAAAATGTAATATTATAAAAAATTTTAAAATAAAATTAAATTTTTTGTAAAAATATTTTTTTAACTAAGTAGGAAATATATATTTCTAAATTAAAATTTAAAATTAAGACAAAAAATTAAAATAATAAACTTGAAAAATAATAAGAAATAACTTTATACATTTTATATTTTATTTATCATTAAAAAATTAAAAGATAGATAAAATTAAATGTTTAATCTAAAGAATTAATTTATAAAATCAAAATTGTGTAAAAAAATAAAAAAAAAAAAAATAAATATTATTATAGAGTGTCTAGCACTTCGTAAGCGCGGATCTTTCAGTATTAATATTTAATATTAAAAAATTTTTTCTCATGCTTCTTGTTGTCTCTCTTGTCGCCCAATGAGTCACGCCAACTTCTTAAAATGGTAAATCTGCTTATTAAAGATTAATATTGAGGCTTGAACTAAATGAAAAAGTCTTCTTGAATAAGATCAAAATAAGAATTAGTATCTAGTCATGCCCATTGATCAAATGTTCATATTGTTAGTGAGAACCCTCGTGCAAGTTAGTCTTCTCATTCCGAGCTTATGCACTTTCTTTGTGGTGACATCTAGTGCGAGATTACACGCAAGATAGTATATACAAACATCAGATTATTTACTAATTCTCCTGACCGCGGCCGACATCCATTTTATAATTAATAAATTAGCCCAAGTTAGCAAGCTCATATTTATTATGAATTTTCAAATAAAGTATTTAATAAAATTAAAGTTAATCTTCAATTACAGTATCTTTTCTTCTTTTTATCAAATTTTAGTCCATTTTTTAAATATCAAGGACTGGAAAATTTGAAAATTATCTCAAAGTCTGTAAAATATTATATATAATTATTTTTAAATGAATATTGCACGAAATTTTCTTATATATTTAAAATCTATTAAGTAAATAATGGATTTTTCTATTTTCGATTTTCCTTTTTAATTTTTCCTTTGGTTTATATTTCATATGTTAAAAATATAAATATAAATATAAAATATAGCCATAAGAATAGTAATAATTTATAAATTTTACTAAAGAAATAATCCTTTGCATATAATATTTTACATTTCGTTTTGATATAAATAATTAAAATTTAAAATTATTTCCTTTTATCTTAATTAGTGTTATGATTACTGCTGATCAAAAAATTGCTATTTTCTAAGATAAAAGCCAAAAGGGATATTTTATTGAACTATACAATAATAAAAAAATAGAAAAGATGATAACTAAATTTATAATGCATTACATTTTTCATCGAAAAAAAATCCGAATGAAAAATTAAATAGTTAAGTCTTGAGTCAAATAAAAAGCAAGCAAAATTTACTAAGGACTTATGGTGCAATAGTAGCGCGTTCAACTCCAGATCGAAAGGTTGGAGTGTTAAAATCCTCCTAAGTCTAAATTTTATCTTAAAAAAGTTTAGTTTTTCATTTAATTTTTATTATTTTATATTTTTTTAATTTATTTATCTATCCAATAGTCTCTTTTATAAATTTTTTTTCTTATATTTGAATGAATTTTTATTAATACTCTCCTAAAAATTTAGAATTATAGAATAAAGATTTTTCATTTTTTAAGTTAAAGATTTTATTTTGAAAATACAAAGATCTAAGAAGAACTAATTAGTCATATTTTGGTATTATTTTGCTAATAAGCTTAAGCTTGATTCTTTAAAAATTTTATACTTTAATGAAGAAAATTTTAAAGCATTATTCTTTAAACTTTTATTTATAAACTTAAAAGATTTATCTAAGCTTAAATCATAAAATATTTAAAAAAATACAAGTTTTACTTAGAAAATAAATGATAATTTAAAATATATAAAATCATTTTGTAATTAAATTTATTCCAGATATTTGAATATTAGTAAAATAAAATAAATAGGTGAAGAAGTAAATAAAGTTTATCTAATAATATTAAAATAAGCATAATTATTATAAAAATAATAAACTATACATGAGAACACTAAAAGTAGATTTTAAAATATTTATTTATAAAAATCAAATTAAAAGATATTTTTAAATGTATGATATATTAAGAAAAATTAAGTTTTATAGCAAGAGTTTATTTTAATTTTATCTTATAAAGAAACTATTAAAAAAATTGGTTTTAGAAAATACTAAAATATAGAATCTCAAACGAGAATGGTTTATTACTAATTAATTAATTCATGCTTATAAGAAAAAGAAAAGCATAAAAGGATTTTTATCCTTGTTTTGATTTAAAGTTGGAAATAAATATTAAAACTAATTTGTATATGAAATATTTTGCTATTAAATGAAAACTTAATTTATATAAAAGATAATTTAATTATTTTTTAATACTTGTTAAATTTATTTTAAATTTATTAATAAATAAAACTTTATTAAATGAGCCTTTTATTTTATATATTTAGTCTAAAAAATAGTTAAAGAAACAGCTTTAAAATAATTAAATTTAATTAAGATTGAAAGTAAGAGATCTAGAAACTGGAGAAAGATAAATTAATAAGCTTAAAAGAAATTACAGAAGCTTTTTATTAAAATTATTCTTAAGGAAGTTAAAATATTTTAATATAAAGAAGAAATAATAAATTTTTAAATTTTCTTTATATTAAGTAGATTTTATAATAGTATATTAATACTTCTATAATTATATATTTCATCTTTACAAATAGTATTCATAGAATAACCTTCAAAAGACAAACTAAGGTAATTTTTAGATTACTTATCTCTGGAAATATTTTTCTTTATTCACATCGGTAATATTTGAATAAAATAATAGAGATATAAGATTTTTTATCTTCTTTTAGATTTTTATTATATATCTTTATCATTAATCTAATTATATTTAAAATTTTTTGCTTATAATTAATAAAATTTATATTTCCCTTTCATCTATTTATTTATATTAATATAATTAAATATATTTAGATTTGATGGCAGAAGGAAACTAACGCAATTTAAATATAATTTATTCATAGTAATTATTACTTATTAAATAAAAGAAATAATAAACATATTTTTATAACTAATAGTTTTTAGATTAACTTAATTATAACTATGATCTTTAGTATTAGATTTCAGATTTTTTAAACTTTTAATTTTAATATTTTAAATTAAAAATAATTTCTTTGGAAGATGATATCTCTATGAATGAATATTTGGTGCAAACCTATAGAAATGAGTTGTAATTAATATATTTTATTAATTTAAACATTACAGTAATTAATCATCTTTAGTTTTACTTTAATCACTCCTTATTTTTATAATATTTATTTGCATCTTATAATATAGTTTAAAAAATTAAAAATTTCTTAAATGTGAAAAGTAAAAATAATTATATAAGCAATTGAATAAAAAGGATAAAGGATTAAATTAAGTTTATAGTTTTAGAAAAGAGCTCCAGGGTTCACTTGTTCCTGCTCTTTCCTGAACTAAAGGACTGCATAGGACTACATTAGTCCGCCATCCTTGTCTCTCCCTCATCCACTAATTATCGTTATAGTTTCTTCTTCCATTTTTATAAACCTCGCTGTTTCTTGAGTTGTAGAATTTCTTTCTGTATACTTATCCTGTTCTTGTTGGCCATATTCTGAAAAGATAGTCTAATATTAATACTTGTTAATTTTTTAAATTTCTTGTTTCTTCCAGCATTTTTTCCAGCAATGATTTTTCTAGCATAAATAGCACTGAATCTTTTTGCGATAATAATTGATCTTATTTATTTCTTATTATTAGAATTCCGATTCGATTTCCATTGGGATATTTGATTATTAATCTTATTAATCTTATAATTTTTAAATTATTACTTGTTATTATTCTTGTTTTTCTTAAAGTTGCTTTATTTGATATTCAATTTAAGAAAAATGAAATTGGAACATTTGAGGGACTTCGTTAAATTATTTATCAATTTATTCCAATTTAATTACTATTTACGATTAGATTTTATTTAATGATTAATCTATGGATGGGAATTATAGGTTTAATTATTCCATTAATTTTTCTAGTAAGTTTTCTAAATTTTCTATTTTTTATCTTTGCTTTTTCAAGTCATATTGGATATTTGATATCCTTTGCTGAACTGATTATGCAAAAGATTCCTTAGATTATTAATCTTTATCTTATTAAGGCTATTCTTCAATTAAATTAGGTTATTCTTATTTTTTAAAGTATTCGTTAATAGAGGTCTATTATTTCTTAGGTGCCATTTTATATATATATAATAAAACTATATATTTAAATAAATAATATTAAGCAACTAAGAAATTAAAGTATAAAGCATTAAATTTCTTAATATTATCTATTAAATTATAAATATAAATAAATTATACTAATTTAAATTATTAAATTCATATATTTAATTAAACATTTATAAACAACTTTATTTTCATAGTTAATAAAAGAGTTTAAATAAAATATACCCAATAATTTTTAAATATAGCTATATTTAAAAATTATTGCTTATATTTTATTTAAAGTATAATATAGCATATCTGTAGAACATTTTTTAAATATCCTTTTGAAAATTTTATTATGTCTTTAAATATAAAATTTTAAACATTTATATCTAAATTTTATTATTTTAAATCAATTATTATTTAACATTTTGATGATTGCTCATTTAGAATTTTTTCTATATTCTTTCTATTTTAAAGTTTGATTGTAATAAACTATTTTAAATAATATAGACATTTAATTATAATTGAATTAATAATAAATTATTTTTATTTTTATATAAATATTAATCTTTAATTGCAACTATTTTAAATGAAACAATAGACACGCTTAGAGTTTATTTAATTGATGCTAGTATGAAGCAATAAGATTAATAATAATAAATTGTGTTTAAACCACCTAAAGGTGTTTCCAAATTAGTGCTAATGTTTTTCTTTTTAAGTATAATTTTTATTTTTATAAATCCAATTAATTATACAAGTCTATTCTTAAAATAAACGTATTTATAGTTCATACTAATATCTATATATTTAAGAAAATATAATAAAACATTTATTTAAATATAACTAAGAGATCTCTTAATGCTTATGCATTATAAATTTAAATGGCTTCAAGAAAATGAATTAAGCTGAGATTAAGCTTATTTAAAAATTATTTTTTTTAATATATTTATTTCTATTTTTGCTATTTGAATTTTTAAAGTAGATTAAAAAAGGATTCTCTAGTTATTTTACTAAAAATACTTTTAAGAATAATTAAGAAATATTAAATAGAATGAGCAAATAATTATATTAGAACAAAAAGAATAAACGTTTCATGTATTAAAAGCACTTTCTTTTAATAACAAAATTCTCATTTATGTAAAAAGATTTAAATGGAAATTTATAAACTTTTTTTTAAATTAAAAGTAAACTATGCTTAATTTTTATTTTAACAATTCTAAACAAATTTCTCCTTAAATTTAAGATAAAAAATTAAAGAAAGTTTAAATTATCTATCTAAAATCAATCTCTATTTTATTTCTGGCATTTATGAATTTATTATTGTTTAATCTTTTAAACTAGTATAAAGTAATTTCTTTATAACTTAATAAATCATTTTAAAATTTAAAGGATCAACAAATTTTTTCTATAGCAATTTCATAAAAATTTCAACCATCAGATCCATAGTGAAGAAATTATTTTATAAATAATTGCCTTAATAAATAACCTTTTTACTTTTTTATTAATTTATTACAACTTGTTTGTTTTTAAGCTTATAAATTAATTTATTGTATTACTTATATAAAACTAAAGTCTCTATTTTCTAAAATTATCATATAATTACTTTTAAATTATTTCTTTAAACTGTTTTCACTGTCAAAGTTACAAAGAGTTGTTAATTCTCATAAGTAGCCATATAATAAAGATAATTCTAATTATAATAAAAGCAAACTAGAAAATTGAAAATAATACATATTGTTTATATTATATAAGCTACTATTATAATAGCATGCCTTTATTTCCTATTAAAGCAGAAAGATAAATAATTATATTTCTATTTATAAGTTATCTTTCTTTTTTTCTATAATTTATTCATAGTAGAACTATTTATAAAATGATATATGAGTTTAGATATAACACTAAATCTTAGAAATAAAAGTTTAAACTAAGATTTAGTATTTTATTTTAGATTTACTTGTTAAAAGCAGCTAAATTATTTAAGGCTGATTATTTATATTTAATAATTTATTTGCTATTTGAAATTTAAGGTTTATGAAGATTGTTCTGAAAAAATCTATTAGAAATATTAAAGGATACTTATAAAGGGATTATGCCAAATAAAAACTTAAATTAAAATAAGCAATTTTAAAAATCTTAAAATTTAAAAAGAGAGAGAAAAGATATTTGCTTTAATATAAGTTAAAATTAAAATTATACTTAGAAATTTATTTTAAAGCTAATTAACAAATAAACTATTAAAAGTAAAAATATTCTTTAGATATTTCTTCTTATTTTATTATTCTTAAGCAAATAATAATTTCCTAGATCGATAACTATTTTATAAATTTAAGTATAATATAAATTTGCAATAATTTGGCATCTCTTCTAAATAATTTAAATCGTATAAGCTAATTAAATAAAATTTTAGTTTAACCATAATTTGATTAAGATCTCTTTTTATTAAAATAGCTTTTATTTATTTATAATTTTGACTTAATTCATTATCAAAGTATAAATATATTAAAATTAATGTTAGATTTAGTTATCTAAAGTTACATTAAATGAAACTGGCAAATCAGATATATTTTATGATGATTCAGTTTGACTTTGATGATCCCTAATATCTTTATCTTTTTCTTTATTGTTCATATAATTTCTACGACAAATGCAACATGTCACATGCTATTTAAATCACTAATCTATGCACTCTTTATGGTAAAAATGTTTACAAGGTAATTTTCTTATTTAAACTCTATTTCTAAAATTACTTAAACAGATGATGCACTTTTAACATAGCTAGTCATTACTATCTGAAGCATATTCAACTTCTGGGAATTGCAAGTGAATTTTTAAGTCTTCGATTAATTTTTTATTTTCAATATCTTGCATCTAAATTTATTGGACTAAATGATTTAGTTCTCATGGATTGCACTCTTTAACTATTCAATATAATATAAATGATATATCTATAAGAGCCATTCCTATTACAAACCACATAGCTTTATTCATCTTAAGCTTATGCTTTAGTGTTAGATTTAATTCTATACTCTAACGTTTATTTTAATTATTTACTATTTTCAAATTTCAAACTCCTTTTTTTAGTTTGGTTTCTGTATTAAAATTTCGATCAGTAGATATGCTTTTTTGGTATGTCCAAAAATCAGGTAAAACTTCTTCTTCATAATCTTAGCTTTTTAAGAAAAGACTTATATTCTTTGATGTTTTAATGGATATTTATAGAATATCAGTTTCTTCTTATATATTAAAAACTAATCATTAATACGAGGAAGAAGTTAAAGTTATATCATATCAATATCCAAATTCTATTTCATATCCCTTAATACTACAATCTTAACCTAACCAAGGCGATTTGCATACACATTTGCAATTTTAGTCATTATACTCATTGAGGCTGCAGTTGTTAAGACATTTTTTGTCTTAAGAGAATGTAAAAGTTAAATTATATTCTAAGAGATGCTGCTTTTCTCAGTTCAAGTTATTAATAGCAACCATCAAATTTTAAAAAGGTAAATAAACTGTTATATTTTGATGATTTCTGTGCAAGGCCACACTATCTCAATCAATAAGCTAAATCTATTATTCTTATTTCTATTCTTTTATACTGGAATTATGCTAAACAGTCATCACGCAATTTCATTCTTTACTTATAATATTAATCTCTATAGTCAAATACTTATACTAGTCAAATGCTTATTCAAAAGTCTGGCTGAATGACATAATAGAAGTACTTAAATTAAGGATTTATTAAGTCTAAAAGTAGGTAAATTGGAACTACAAAGGTTGGAGGTAATAAGCATGTGCTGTGATATAAAGAAGAACAAAAGTCAATAAAGCATAAGACATTTTATATTTAGTCTATTTTAAAGCTAATATAAACTAATGTGTTTACACATTGAATTTAAATAAGCTACGTATTTTAAATAGTTTCTACATGTTAAGGTAATGATAATTAAAGAATTTAATTTAATAACTTCTATTGCTTAAGATTTCCGAGATTATTTTAACATAATTACCATCAAATTAAATCAATCTAAGAAGCTTCGAAAGTAATTTGCAAAACATAAGAAATACGTAGAACGTAAAAGAACTAGAGTAGATACAGGAAAAAAATATCTAGCTAGATATTAAAAAAATAGAAATAAAATTGAAAGAAATGGTTATAATAATAAATATTGTTGAATGATTATAGCAAATTTATAAAATAAAATATAAGAGTTAGCTATATTTTAAAACTAAGAAAGGCTAAAATAAAGTTATTAAAATATTGCTTTATGATATTTTAAGATAGATCATAACTTCTATCTCAGTATTAAAGAAATAAAATAATAAAATAAAATTTAAACTTTAGTAACGAAAAAGAAGAAATACCTTAACCTTAGTAAATTGTTAGGGATCTCAATTCTAATTATTTTAAATATATCTCATTTAGTGTCTGAAGACTAAATATTATGAAAACAAATTTAGTTATTAAAGACATATGAAATTTATTAAATTAGTTTAAAACTTAAAATAATAATGAAAATTAGATATAAAAAGAAGAATAGGAACAACTGAGGAAATATAATAAAAGAATATATAAAGACATTAATAATTAATTAAGAGATAAATAAATTTAAAATGATATTCATTTAAAATGTATTAGCATAAGATATTTACCAGAAAGAAAAGTATTGCTATTTTATATATAAATAATAATAAAAATATTTCTTTAATTAAATCGCATTTTATATCTAATTATTATAAAAGTGAGATATAGCAATAAGTTATATAGAAATATATACCTCATTTTAGAGGGGATGATAATTTTAAAGTATTTATAAATAAGCTTAGGCTTTAACGTAAAGAGTATTATTTATTTCTTTAATTAGAGATATAATTTATTAATTTTATGAAATTAATTATAAATTTTTTAAACCTTTAATCAAAAAAATAAAGTTTAAATTAATAAACAAACATAAACAATTTAAAGATAATTAACTTAATTTTATATTATCCTTAATGAAAGTCTAAAGAAATTAAAAAATAATTTTTTAATTAATGAAGATTAAATTTTTATTTTTTTGAAATTAAAAAATCTAATTTAAAAAAATTAAGTTAAGAACATTTTTTTTGAAATTTGTATGAAATTGATAGCTATCCGCTACTATACTCGAAGCTAAGTGAAATATTAAATTTTAATTTTAAGTTTCTATTTATAAAAAATAAGCTTTCTAGCTTGTTAATTCTTCTATAGGATACTTAGAAGAATAATTACAGGGTGGAAAAACTTAATAAATTATATACTTTTATTAGCTTAATTTTCTTTTTAATTTTTTAAATAAAAAAATTATTCTAAAATTGAATGATATATCTAAATTAATATTTATTTTCTTTTATAAATTTTTTCAGGTTGAATTAAAAATAAGTATTAACTACTTTTCTCTTTAATTTTTTAGTTAAAACTTCTTAAAGATTTATTTATTTCTAAATGTTTTGCTTATTAAATATCTCATATTATAAATTTTACACAGAGCTTTGCTCTAATTTAATTTCTTTATGCTATAACATTTTGAAATTAAGATAGTTTAGTCGAATCTTTATAAAAGTCGGCAAAAGCAACAATTCAATTTAATTTTGAGTTTAAAGTTTGTATTTCTTTGCCTTTTTCTAACTCAATGCTTAACTACCTATCTTAAGATAGATAAATTTAATTTTTTTTAATTTTTAAATCGATTTAACTTTAATTATAAGTATGCTTAAAAATAATTGAATTTATACAAAAAAGTAAAGCTTTAGATATATTGTAACTTTCCTAACTCAAATAAGACCTTTAACTATTAAGGTTTTTTAGAAATTTAATTATTAAGAGCTTCTTAATCTACTGCTAGCTAAATAAATGTTTCTTGTTTCTTTCCTATTAAATCTCATTTTCATTTATTGCATTAAATATCTTTACATTTTAAAATTTTAGACTTTAAATATTTAGTTTCCTTAAAATTCCTTGCATACATTAAATTTTATTTAACTAAGCAAATACTAACTAATAAATTTTAATGCTAGTGACTGTTTATTATTTTCTATTTTTATTCTTCTAAATGATTAATTACTTCATTTTAGGAATTTTTTCATTTTTTGTAGAAGGATTTGTAATTTATAGTAAATAATAAAAATTAAGGAGATGCTATTAAAACTAATTTGGTATGATGCCAGCACCCATATCGTTTATGTAGACTCATTATAGCATTCATTCAAAGACTAATGAAGAAATTTTTGAGGTTTAAGGTTTAATAATCTTAGATATATTCTCTCCAAAAAATAAATTAAGTCAGACAGCAAAAAAATGAACACGGAGATATATAGAGTCCAAAATATAAAGAATAGTAAACTATATGATTGATAAAATGCATATATTCTGCAATAAGGCTTTTAATTCATAGATCCAGGAACATCAATAGATAATATGCTGTAAAAAACATCTCAACAAATTTAAATATCAATTAAAAAAACTAAAATCAACAAAATATGAAACAAACTCAGATTAAGCTAGGAATAAAATTAAATTAACTGTGCAGTAAATTTTATTATAGGAAGAAAAATTTGATTCTAGATTTATCTTAAACTTTTTAATAAAGCAATGCTAGCTAAACAAGGAGTTATTCAACTAAAGTTTATAAATAAAAAGGAAGAAAAATAAACTTTAAAAACCAAGATGAGTAACAGGAAACTAAATTGACAACATTAGATTGGAGGTTTACTTAAGCGAATCTCTATTAGTAAAATTTTTAAAAAGTTAGGATTATACCATGAAATTTAAATACGACGATTTAAGTTTTATAGAAGAATTAGTAACTTTAGAATTCATAAAGACTATAAATTTAACGAAAATAAAATAACTGTAAGCTTTCTACTTGGTTTGCTGCCTAATATTAGCTTAAAAGTATTAAATATATAAAGAAGGGGAATGAACTAGACCTGATACCGATTTCTAAATGAATTTAGATTAATGATAATTAGCATTTAGGGAAGTTTTAAATTCCTTCCTAATCTCATTTTAATAAAGTTCAAGAATAAAAAAAAAATGGAATAATCTATTCGCCTTTCCAAAAACCAAATTAAGAACGCAAAAAGGAAAGCTGCGAAACTAATGCAGAAACAATAACAAGAAGAAGATAAATCAAGTTCCTCATCTGAAGGAAAAGTTATAATTGGAACAATAGAGACGAATCCAGTAAAAGTACAAAAATAATCAGAAATCTAAATATAAATTGACTAAATGAAAACAATAATACAAAATTATTAGGAAACAATTTACAATCAAGGGGAAAAAATAAGAGAACTAATGAATACTATCGAAGATTAAAACAACGAGCTACTAATAATAAGACGACAATTGATTTAAAATAATTTAGTCACGGAATAGTAACTATATGAATAATCTCAATCGAATTTTAAGCAAGAACAAAATATGATTATTGAAAAAGTTTCTACATAAACAAACATCCAAGAAAAATAGAATGACGAAAAGATTAATATAGAATTACTCCAAAGAATCGATTAACTTGAAAAAAAAGTATTTCTGAAGAGATTCAAGAAAAGACCAATCAAAAATTGCTATTATTGCAAATCAAAGTGACACCTATTACAAAATTGCGATCAGTGGAGATAAATTTAGATGAAAGAACAACAAAGAACGTTAAGAATGCTTAGCAGACTCTGAATCACCGAAACGGGAATTTACAAGAAGAAGATATTCTTATAAAAGACAGAAGATTCTCAGTGGTTCCATCCACAAAAAAAAATGGCGTGGTATCCATCCACGCTAAAAAAATGGTAGCAAAAACCTGGTTGAAAATCCAGGGAATGCTAAACTTTAATTACTTTTAGTTTACTATATATATATATATAAAGTTCAAGAATGCTATTTAAGTTCACAAGTTAAATTTTTTTTTAAAATAAATAAAATCAAAATCAATAGTTAATTAAGGAAATTAATAAAGGTAAGTATAAACTTTTAAATTCGCATTTTACTACGAAAGTTTAACAGGTAAGAAATGGGAATTCCAAACTTTTAATTAATGTAGAGTATTAGATACTTTTATTATTAACTCTTTTTTAAGAAAGGTCTAAATTAAATTAGCTTTTTCCATTTGTTTCTGCATTTAGAAACCTTCTAGGATAATAAAAACTTTAAATGTATCTTTTAAGAGCTCTTAATAAAGGTTATTAATAATTATATATAAAATTAAAAGAAAAATCTACAATTATCAAATAAAGCTTTGATAAAAATTATATAATCAAATAACTTTTACTCTTTAGCTTTAATACAAAACTATGCTAAAAGCTAATAATTTAAAAGATAAAAATTAGAAAAATATACTAAAAATTATATATCTAATAGCTATTTTTCAGTTTTATTTGAAAAATGTTAAATATACTAAATAGATATAATTTTATATTTTATTTAACTTAAACTATATATGATTTGTATCTATTAATTGTTGATTTACAATGTAATAGTTTTTATTTAAGGATATAATGAGGCTCTTGCTCATTTGAAATATTTTTATTATAAATTTATATTTATATTAATAATAATAAACTATATACTAATTGCCAATATAAATGTTTACCTTCTTCAGGAATTTCAATCTGATTGGGGCGGCCCATTAAATTTTACTAGCAGAGTTCCACGATCTTTTTCGTTAGGAAGGTTAACCGACTTGCTCTCTCTTAGTCTTGCCATTAAAATATTTTCTTCTTGTAAATTCCTTCTCTTGTTATTCAAAGTCTTTAGATCTATCTTATCGTTTTTTTCTTCACTAACTTTAAGTTTTTTAAAGTCTTT
Organism: Loxodes magnus; assembly: GCA_946699065.1. NCBI lineage: Eukaryota > Ciliophora > Karyorelictea > Loxodida > Loxodidae > Loxodes > Loxodes magnus. Next base: position 33,851 of record CAMPDV010007741.1, read on the forward strand.
ACATTTTCTAATTAAGTGCTTTGTTGATTTGCATTATCAGCATCTTTTTCTGAATACTTGTGTTTTTGTCTCTTGATAAGGATTTCTTTCTATTTTTTCTAATCTTTCAAAAATTCAATTATTTTTTTCCTCTTAAGTTGAGGCAATATATTATTATTAGACTTGAGGAATTGCCTACTTAATACAGTGTTTTCTATCTGCATTGATACTAATTCACTAGATGGTTGTTAGGACTGTAATCATATTTATTCTCTTGTGATGTGCTTATTTGAGAACAAGTAAAATCTTTAGTTGGTCGAGCTCTTCGTTAAGCACTTCGTACTTAGTTGAAATGGATCTTAATTGCTCTGAAAGGTTAAAGATTGCCTCTCCTTCCTTAGACATTTTGAGTAATAGATTTCCAACTTAATGAGATTCGTTTTTTTTCTCCTACAAGGCGTTTACCTCCATATGAGGAGGACGAATCCTCACTTTCAATGGGTTTCTCCTATTTACTAATTTATTGGTGAGTAAATCTCTTGACTTTCATGTACTCACTTTTCGTAAGTTTAGATCCTAGACTTTACTGATTTATATTTTTCTCGGGTTAGAACATTTTTTATATAAATTAATATTGCTTTTAATAAAAAATATTTAGTTATTATTAAGCAATAAACTCCTATGAGTTCAGTATTCTGATTAAAAGACATTGATATATGAAATTATGACTTTTTTTATCTTTGCATGATTCAACTATAGATAGCTCCTAAATCACTTCAGCAAACATTTTCTTAATTTTTCATAGTACTTTCTCAATAGTATCTTTTTAATCTTAATTATTAATTCAGGTTTTTCCATTACTACATTTATTGATAGATAAAGCAAATTTAGCATATTTTATATAGATATTTCTCTTATATGCAATGTATCATTGTTTATTTCTCTTTTTCTAATTTTGAATCTGAATTCTTTATATTTACATTTAATTAATTATAATCTTTTCTTAAATTTAATAAACCAGCTATCATTAATATTAAAATACTTATTCTATTTTTATATTTCTTTAATCTTCTTTAAGCTGAGTGTTAGATTAACTATTCTGGCTTTATTGGAGACTTCAAAATCATTTAAATATCTTTCTTGAGAAATAAGTCAATAGTAAATATTTCCTTTCTAATAAAATACTTCATAAGTTTTTCATTGTCCTTATTTAAATGGCTTATCTCCTTTTACATATTTAAAATATTTTAACAAATAATACATGTCTCAATTTTTCAGTTTTGAAAATCAAAATATTCCTAATACAAACTAATTTTACTTACTTACTATTTTTATCAGAATTAGGGGTTGGCAATATATGAAGGATGTTCTTGCTGAAAATTTTTTGCTCCATTTACTTCTCCTTATTGAAGCATAAAACATTTTTTTCATTTTCCTTTTATGATTTTTTAAAGTATTTATTTAATAAAATAAAAGGCTTAAAGTGAGAAAATAAATAATTATTCTTTCTAATATTTTTGCTTTAGTACATGAATAAGCTAGAAGATGGTAATAAATAATAAGATAAAAAAGTATACAAAACTAACTAAAATAGTAGAGTATATTTCCCTTATTTAATACATAAATAAATCTATCTTTAATGCTATTTAATAAAATGTTTACAATCATATAATTATATAATTATTTTTTATATTTCTTTAATACTTTTAGTGAAATAAGTTAAATGCTTAAATGATAATTTCTATTATTCTTAAAAATTGATTAAGTTTTAGTTATTGTAAAAAATAAAAAATCCTAAATTTCTTTAATAAATGAGAGTTTTAGTATAATATAATACTTATTTCATAATTGTATAATTTTTCTTTGCACAAATTTAAGTTAAAAGATTGTATAGATATCAAGGTTAAGGAATCCTTGAAAGAATTACTATTCTCTTTTTTTATATCTGATCTACTCCTATATAGGTTTAAACTGATTTTCCTTCCAGCATTTAGTTGGGTGCATAGTGAATTCGAACTTTTTCTATAATTTTGATATTTTTCTTCATAATTTTTTATCCTTACTTTCTTCCATTTTCAAAAAATCTTCAATTCTTGACTCATTGAAAGTTTGAAAACCAGCGATGACAGTTCATTCAGTAATTTTTAGTATTTAACAGTCTCGTTACCTCTCTTTTTATTACACCTATTTCTTAGATTCTTTTATTGATTTTCTTCAGATCAATATGTTCCCGTTTTAATTAAAGTTCTAATATTTTATTCCTGTTTATAAATTTTTTTTAATGTTCAATTAGTTTTAGGTACTGAGATTAAATCTCTTCTTTACAAATTTTAGTTGGTTTTGGCATTCATTCTGATTGCACTATTAAACTCGAAGATTTCCTTCTTAAATTATCTGTCTATATAAGAAGTTTTAATGATATCCTCTAGAATTTAATTCTCTTCTTATAGTTCATAAATCTTTCTTTAATATCGAATAGTATGAAAATAATTTTCCAGCGTTATTTTTATTTAGTCTTCTTCAATTCTTACAACTTGTTTACTTGGAAGCCTTATTTAATTTTAAAGAACTATATTATATTTTTAATTCTTCATTTTATCTTAATCTTTACTAAATCATCAGCCTATTTTAATTTTTTTAATAATATAAATAAATAAAAATGATTATAGAGCACGTAGCACCTCATTGGCGCGCAGATCTTTCAATATTAATATTTATTATTAAGCATAATGTTCTCATGTTTCTTGTTAAAATTCTAGATGTCTGATGAGTCATATCAGCTTCTCCAAATGGGGAATCTTCTTATTAAAATTTATTCTTAAATCTTGAGTCAAATGCTTCAGTCTTCTTGAATAAGGTCCAAATAAGAATTAGTTATTAAGTCGGTAATTACAAGGCCCGTCGGTCAAATTTTCATACTGGTAGAGATAATCCTCGGGGTAAGTTAGGTATGTCTCAACGGAGCTTATCCACCCTTTCCTGTGGTGGCATCTAGTGTGAGATTACTCGCAATGTAGTATACACTGCACCAGATTACCTACTAATTTATCTGACGCGGCCGACATCCATTTTATAATATATAATAATACTATAATAAAGGACTATGTTTCATATAAACTGCTCAAAGCTAAATAGAGAATTTTTATAGTTTAACTACTAAATATTTTAAATCTAATTGTTTTGAGTAAGTATAATAAAGAAAAAGACTTTAAACTAAATTTAATATTTTAATTATACACCTTAAGTGAGTTTATTATTACAAATCTAAGTTTCTAACTTTAAAAACTATTTATTATTTTTAGTTTTAGAAAAATCTAATCAGTTAGGATTAAACTTTAATTAATTATATCTTACTATAAAAAATTTATTTTCATAGAACTTATTAAATCTTCTTATATATATTCCAAAAAATAATCGCTACAAATTATAGAACTGAAGCATTAGAAGATTAATTTTTTTAATAGCTAGTTTATAAAAAATGGATGAGAAATAGATATCGCTAGATAAAGATATCTAATTTTATTTTATTATATAGAAGTTACAAATTTATAGGATAAGCATAGGAAGGCGCATAAAAAATAAAATAAAAGATTAGATTTGCTTAAATTTTATAAGTAAACTTAATAATTAATTTTTTTAAATCACTAAAAACTAAAGTTAAACACCAGAAAAATATTTATCCAAAAAAAATTATAACTGTTTAGAAGATCTCTTTAAAATGGATAATATTAGAAGCATTTATGGAAGAAAATAAACTTATAGATAGAAAAATAATAAAGATTTTATGTCTACTCCTTTACATTTTACTCTATAAAGAAATATAAATTTCATCAAGCTAATCAGCTTTAGAGACACTAAAATGAATTTTCTTTATTTAAAACTTGTAAGTAATTACCATTTGGGAAAGTTTCCGTTATTATATTTTCCTTGATTTCATGAAATTCTTCAACTTTTAACAAAATTAAGTTTCACAATTTTTGCAGTTTATATACTGATTAAATGCTTTCTATTTGGCTAATGTTTTCTTTTTAAAACGTTTAAACATATTTTAGTTAATTTTTCCATATCTGGAGAAAAAATCTGATTAAATACACTATTTCTATATTTTCTTTGTATAGTTTTTATTTCCTAAAGATATATTTTATTTAATTTTTGTTTGCTAAAATAAAAATTATTATAAGCCTAAAGTAAAACTAAAACTTTTACTCAGAATTAAAATGATTCAAAGGATTTTAATTTGGACAAGATTTATCAAAAAAATTATAAAATTGTGATTGGGTTTGTTTTTATTCTATTCTCATTAATAAAAAAATTATTGATATCCATATTAATTTTTAATTATTTGCTTTTAGAGCTAGAGGATGATTCAGTTCTCCTCGTGCTGAATTCTCTGAACAACCTCTTAAAATATTTAATGTAGATATCTGCTGAAGATTACTGCAAACAGGGACCAAAATATAATTAAATGTATATTCCTTGATCATAGAATTCAAGCTCCTACCAAAGCCTTATAATCTCCAGATACATTCTCTTCAAGACCTTAATACAAGCAGGGATTCCTGAAGATTGGAGGTATAATCAGACAAATCGATCTCTTGCTTCCGTAATTCTTATAATTATTTGAAATCCAGATTTTTAATAAACCTTTATCTATAATTGCTATTACTAATCTTCTTCCATTAATAACTTCGAAATAAGCTATTTATTTATTAACTATAAATATAAAATGAGAGAAAATCAAGGAAAAAGGAAATACAAGGATAGAACATGTGGGAACGGAGATTTCATGCTTTTAAAACTTAAATGAAGCCGAAGGGTGAATATTGTTTTAATGATTTAATTTAAAAAAGCTATATAATTACTAAATTTAAAAAGGAAACTTAATAAAATGGTATAAAGCCTATACTATAGTTATTTATAATATATTAAAATATTTAAAGAATAAGGAAAATTTAATATTGTATTATATCTATAAAACTAAACGAATGAATTAATTAATTAATTAATTTACTTGGTTACACCTTTATTTGGTTAATCACAAATCAAAAGTTTAATGTTAAATAAAAGAAACTTCATATTTGCTCGGATCTTGTTTATCATAGTCCTAAGGATTTTTTTTTGTTTTTTATGAGAGTTCCGAAATGTCGATTCCCATTTATTTCTTACTAAATTCTTTAATTGCATGCTATATGTTTGGAGCTTCTTTGTTTAGCTGGAGTATTTTTTTCATGTATAGTTTACCGTCTTGATTGCAATAAATTCTGAAAATATTTTCCCATTAGTTTTCTACTATTTTCTTTTATTTTAGTTAGAATTGGAAGCCGCTTCTAACTTTGTGCCCTGGTCATTTGCAGTATCAACATCTCATTATTTTCCAATAGAGAATATATTTTGTTGTAGGCTGTTGCTCTACATCCATCGGATCATTCATCTACTTTTTTAGCAGAAATATGATTTCAGTTAACTCTGCAAATTGGTTAAATTTTGTTTCTAATTATTCTATCCTGATAATTCCTAGGTATTTATTTTCAATTTTTTTTCTTATGAATTAATCATAAGGCGTTCAATTTTTCTTTCGAGTTCTTGTACAGTTCTTAAAAGTTTAAAATTTTCTAATTGCATGACTTGGAGTTCTTAAAATATTTTTTATTAGTAGTAGCTTGATTAAGATAAATTCTTTTGTGAAGAGATTTTTACAAGTAATTTTCAATTTTTTTAATAAAATTAATTAATTTTTGCTAAGTTAATAGATTAATTTTAAGTTAAATATGTTTAATTTTCTAATTTTTATATTAAATTTAAAATTTTATTATAAATGACTACAATATAATTAAAGTTACCTTAATCAAAATTTCCCAACTCAAAAACAATTAGAAAAGATAGATTTTAGAATAAAATGCTTCCATAAGAAACTACTACGAAGAAGAAATCTAATTATTTAAAAAATTACGAATTTTTATAAGAAATATTGAACTAAAAAAGCTTTGAAGATACAATGATGATGAAGAGGAAGATAAAACAGATATGGAGCAAGATAATTTATCAAGAATTTAAAAAATTACTTATTACCTATATGAAAATATAGTAAAAACATATTTATTATTATTATTATAAATGACTACAATAATCCTATAATACGAGGTTAATTTTAAATTAACTTGTGCTTAATATAATTTTAAAGTAAGCAAATTAGATTAATTTTAAATCTATATATCATTAAAAAAATAAAACTTATGCTAATTTTGATATAAGTTAAGATTAAATTTTAGATTTAATAACATAATATTAATCTTTTATTTTAAATTTAACTTAAATTAATTTACTTTTTTAATTATATTAGAAAAACAAATTTTCTCATTTTTTAAACATAAAATATTAAAAAGAATAATTTTCTTAGATTCGATGCATATTTAGAAAATTTTGAAGCATTTGGACTATAAATAAATTTAATATTTTTTACTATATTTCTTATAGAAATAATTTGCTTTTAAAACTTTTCATCAAACATCTTGAAGTATTTCTTGTTCATTTATTTCTATTACATGCCTCAAATGGTTGCTTATTTCTTCATTGTCACTGATATCTTCTCCATTTTCGTCTTCTTCTACTTCTTTGTTAAGGCCATCTAAATAGAGTTGTATTTTCTTTAGCATTTCATCATTTTATTCTTGAATATCAATTCTTTTTTAAGTAATTTTTTATGAAATTTCTTAATTTTAAATTCAACTTTCTAAAGCTATCGTTTTGTTTTGAAATTTCGATAATAATAATAATATACTTAAAGTTATTAAGGTTTTGCATTTCCTGGAATTTCGACCAGTTCCTACGGACATTTTTTTAAACGTGGGTGTGTTCCACGGCCTTTTTTGAAAGTGGGAGGTTACCACTATAGACTTCCAAGTGGTCTTGCGAAGAGTTTTTATTTATAAATCCCAGTTTGCGTTATCCATAGTTTGTTAAGTTGTCTTCATGATTTTTTCTGCTCTTATTCGTTTATTCTCTTTCATTATCAGCAGTTTCTTAATAAATGATTATTTGATTTGCAATATCAGCACAGTTTATTTTCTCTTTTTTATTTCGTTCTTTTTATCGATAGTTTATTTTCTATTTTTTCTAGTTTTTAAATGAAGTTCATATCGATCATTTCTTTTCCTGGATTTTATTCTACTTTTGAGTATATTGGTGTTTTTTCTATTTCCATTTTCGTGTCATATTTAAAGTTTTATTGTGACTAATTTCAGAGTTGTTCTTCCGTTATCAAATTGCTTTGAATGAGCTGTCTTTGAGTATTAATAATTTGTTGTTTTAATCCTCTATGCTATTCATCAATTCCCTTATCTTTTCTCCCTAGTTATAAGCTATTTCTTCATACTTTGAAATTAATTTTTACATTTGATCTAATTAAATTTAAAGTTTTTGATAAACTTCGTTCTTAGGTTATCTTATCTCTATAGGTCCTACCATCACTTTACCTTCTGATGACGAACTTGACTCCTCTCGTTGCTATTATTTTTTCTAAATTTCTTTTGCCGCTTTTCTCTTTAGGTTTTTAAGTTAATTCTTTGAGAGTCGAAGAGATTAATCCATTTTTTTTTTGAAATTTTGATTAAAGTAGCTTTTATTATAGATGAGAGTTTAATTATATGATAGTTTTTTAATTTTTTAAATTCTTGAATAATCTCTTGCAAAGTTTCATATTATTATAAATGAGTATAAAAATCTATGCTTCCGCAAATACATATTTCAGAATGCATGATTTTATAAAGCCTTTATTTAAGTCGTATTGGAAACTGTAAGAAAATGTTTTAAACTTATAAATTGAAATTATTTCTCAAATCATTTTTTTAATTTAAAGTAGAATAAGTGTAAAATAGAAATTATTTTGTCTGGAATCTTTGCCTCATAATGAAGGCTTGCGGTTGGATTGTACTCATTCTGCCAACTACTTCTAGTTAAAATTGTTGTTAAGCTTTATTTTTTATAATATTAAAAATTCTCTTCTACCCCTAATATTCTAAAAGTCTATTTAAAAATGTTATGATAGTTTTTCTAAAATTTTTAAATATTTAAGGTTGCCAGATTTTTTTTTATTATAGAGGAATGCTATGTCTGATTCAGGATTTGATGAAGCTTCTGTTCTGAGCTTAATGTAGAATTTAAAATATTTAAATACTATATAGAATTCATATGGTAACCATTTCAAATCTATAAAGCATGATTCATTGAACGAAGAGTTTGTAATTTATAATGTTTATCTTACTACTTGTCTCTTGCTTTTATGACAAATTTGTTTATTATTTTAACGCCATGAAGAATTACTTATAGGATTAAATAGAGCCACATATTCAACTTTTTGAAGTAAAAATACACGAAAAATTTATTTATGATTTTATGAAGTAATATTTTGAAGCATTTGTACTTTAATACAAATTTATAATTAATAGCAGTTAAAATATTTAAAATTGATACTAAATTAATGAAAAGTAATTAAATCTTATAAAATAAAATTTTGGCTTTAAGATTATCTATTTATTTAATAATTTTATTCTTTAGCTATTAATATTAAAAGTCTTATTTTATATAATTTAATTTTTACTAAAGTTAATCATTAAAATTTAAATATTTTATAATTTATAGTTTGTTAGTTTTTTCTTAACCATATAATTAAAAATTTTAAATTATACTAAATTATTTTAAACTTTACTTATAACCTATTTTATACTTACTTTTTGCATTATCTTAACTAAATAAATAAATTATATATATTTTACAGTGTAAAATAATTAAAAGGTATTTATTTAGAAGAGTTTTAACATTATAAACTAAGTTTTTAGTTATTTACTTTAATAAAAATTAGCTTTTATAATAAATAATAAATTTTAGCTTTAACGATTATGCAATTAATGCTTAATCATATAGTAAACTAATTAGACTACTTTTAATGAGTTTTTAATTAAAGTTCTAGCAAAATAATATTTTATAAGTTATATAATTTGATGGTTAAATCTAAATAATTTAATATATTAGCATAATATATTAAATCTCTTTAATATAGGAAAATATTGATTATCCTTATTATTAAATATTAAAAGTATCTAATAAGTTTATTTAAATAGAAATATTAATTTATTTAATGATAAGCTTTTAATAAAATAATTTAAATTTAGAGTTATTATACATATTTATTAATTATTAGTTACTTATATCAATATTTTAAAATATAGTAATCAAATAAAGATTATTATAATGCTACTGTTCTGTCAAAAGTAAATAAATTATATCTACTCTAAATATTATGCATAAGAAAAGCTTTTAATTGTAAACAACTATTAAAACCAACATGAGATATAATTTATGGTCTAATGCACTAATGATAAAGTTAATTAATATTAATTTTATTTATTATTTTTAAATGACACTAAATATGCTTTAATTAAGAAAACTTAAGTATTTTCTTTTCTTAGTATGAAATTACTAGAAATTATTTTATACTTTAGTACTAAAAAAATACTTATATATTATAATTTACATATCTATAGCAATTTATTATTCTTGCTTTATTTAGTTTAATTAATACATTTTATATTTCAAATCTTAAATATGTTGGGAATTACTTTTACATTCCATTCTAAAATCAAATATAAATGGGACAGAAATAATCAACTAAAATATTAAAGAAACCAAAACAACCAGGAATAAAATAAATTGTTAGCAGTAATAAGCCTAAAACGTTCTATACAAAGGAAAAATAGTTTTCGAAATGTTTATACCTGAGAAAGGTACTTAAGAAAAAAAAAGACAACCAAACTCTATATCATTTAATTCCTTTACTCCTAAATAAATACGAAATTTTAGTAAACATTTGTTATAACAATCCTTATTACTTACTACTAAATAAATATAGTAAAGAAACTAATCCCAAATATGTAAATATTGTTTACTTACAAGTAAAAATTAAAGAAGAAGATCAACATTTTATTGTTCTTGGATTGTTTAAAGATGTTCCCAAAACTAGTGAAAATTTCAGAGCTTTATGTACTGGAGAGAAAAAAATAGCAATTAAAAACCATTACATTATAAAAACTGCATTTTTCATAGAGTTATTCCAGATTTTATGATTTAAGGAGGTGATTTTCTAAATTTTAATGGAACAGGATAAGATAGTATCTATGGAACTAAATTTGAAGATGAAAATTTTAATTACAAGCATGATAAAGTTGGAGTTTTATCAATGGCAAATGCTGGAAGAAACACTAATGGAAGCCAATTTTTCATAACTCTTGCATAATGTCCTTGACTTGATAATAGACATGTAGTTTTTGGAGAAGTAATTGAAGGAATGGATGCAGTTAAAGCAATAGAAAGTTAAGGATCATAATCTGGTAATACAAAGACAAGAGTTGAGATAATTGATTGCGGTCAGTTTAAATGAGAAAAATGATTGATTTAAAATTAAAATTAAATCTAATAAAAAATATTGTTTCTTTTTATTTTTATTTAAGAATATTAGTTAATTATTTGGAAGTATAATTATTTTGTTTCTATTTCTAAATTTTATAATGAAGCACAATTGAAGATAATTTATAGACTATTTCTATTTTTAAACTAAATGATAAGACTGATAAACCTTTAATTATATTTTTCATTAAAGATAAAAAAATTTCAATTATTAAGCAAATTTGCTGCATAGCAAATATATTGAAATATTTTCTTAGATTCCTAAATTTAAAAATTTTTTAAGTGGGAAGGAGGGAAAACGAGAAAAATCAAGCATTATTAAAAAAATTAAGTTTTATATAAATAGTATTTTTAATAATGTTATAGATATTTATTTTATTGCTAATAAATCAAAAATAAATTAGCAAACTTTAATATCAGTAATAAAATATTATCCTTTAAATTTATTTTGTAAAATTTAAATTTGACGGTTTCAGGAGTAGTACTTCTTCAAATCTAGATAAAGATCACTAGCATAAATGTAGCAACCTTATTCAAAGTCAAATTGAATTTTCCGGCTTATCTTAGATAGGGGCTTTTACAAAAGATAATCAATAATGATGGAGCTCTCTGACTGCAGATATCCAAATATCAATTACATATCTTCGCACAAGCCACTTGTAAACGTTAGTATTTAAAGACCGTGTATTAGGAGTTTTGACTGAGAAAGGACTGAACTTTCGATCAGAATAAATCAAACAATTTTAGTTTAAGAAATAAATTTATCTTGTAAATTCTTTAAAAATATTAAATTCAAAATTTTAACTTAATCAATTAATTTATAAATAAATAAAAAAAAAAGGAAAAATAGAGTTAAATATCAGGACAGCATCTGATCTAGGTAAAAATTAAGAAGGCTAGAAGAAAAGCCAATTTCATTTAAAAATAAAAAAATAGGCCTTAGAATAATCAAGCTCTTCATTTCCTTTCTTTAGAAAGTGCAAGGTTGACCCAGAAATTTCTTGAATGGAAAATGAATGAGTTGAGAAATTAAATAAAGTTAAAATCAAATAAGTAGAAACTATCTATAATCTGGCAAATTAAATTCAAGAAATTCTTACTAGCTACAAAGAACTCAACCTTGAAATAGATGAACTCAAGACAATATTAGTAAATAATAAATAAATCAAAAGATAATAAATTTGGACCTAATCTTAATTATCTCCATCATCATTTGTGCCAATGTAGATTGAAGATCCACAAAATAATTTAATAATCTCTCAATTCGAAGAAAATAGGAAAGAAACAACTTAAATGAACATAATAATTAAAAACATTGAAAAATTTTGTATATAAGAACTTAAAACAAAACAGCAAGACAAAATGCTGATAGTGTATATCTAATGACATATTTTTCGAAGATGTAAAAGATTTAAAACCATACAAAAAACTGAATAATAAAATCATTAAGAGTTTTATCAAGACTTTATGTGACAAATGAAGTAATTTATAAAAGAAAGATATTTTAGAATTTTAGCAAGGAATCAGTTCATGAGAGTTATCTTCTCAATAAAAAAAGCCTAGTACCAATCACGCAAAAAATAGTGGCAGCTTCGACTAGGTTTCAAGTCTTGTGATTGGCAAACAATTTTATTACTAATTAAGTATATTATATTATTATATATAATATAAAATGTATGTTGGCCGCATCAGAAAAACAAGAAGGTGATCCGGTGCAGTGTATACTGCATTGCGAGTAATCTCGCACTAGATGCCACCACAGGAAAGGGTGGATAAGCTCCGTTGAGACATACCTAACTTACCCCGAGGATTATCTCTAGCAGTATGAAAATTTGACCGACGGGCCTTGTAATTACCGACTTAATAACTAATTCTTATTTGGACCTTATTCAAGAAGACTGAAGCATTTTACTCAAAATTTAAGAATAAATTTTAATAAGAAGATTCCCTATTTGGAGAAGCTGATATGACTCATCGGACATCTAGAATTTTAACAAGAAACATGAGAAAATTTTGCTTAATATTAATATTGAAAGATCTGCGCGCCAATGAGGTGCTACGTGCTCTATAATCATTTTTATTTATTTATATTATTAAAAAAATTAAAAATAGATGATTTAAAGCATGAAAATATACAAAATCGAAATGTTCAAAAGTGCAATCTGGACACTATTTAAAATAAGTTGTTTTATCAGCAACACTTCTCATCATTCTTGACTTTCTAATGAATTTATCTTCACTAAAGTCTTCTCAGTTTCTTTGATTTCTTGTTCTTATTATTTAAAAAATATTTAGCGTTTTTTTATTCAGCAAATTCCTTCAAACTAGTTGCAATAGAGCCTCTAGAATTTATCTTATTCTTTATACCAATATTTTTTCTTAAAAATCTAAAATTTTTAGCAATTATTGTACAAATGCCACTTACTCTAGCAGTAGTAGCATCTCTTACTTACTTATCTGATTGATTTTCGATTTATAACCTCTTTTTATTCTATCTCCATCTATTTGTCGAATAAATTATGTTTGCGCTAATATTTTTTTGATTAGTAACTCAAACTCTTGTTTTTAATATGATATCTTCGAGCTTTTTTATTTTTTATCTATATTAAGTTTATGTTCCAATATACTTGGAGTTTCCTTTCCTAATTAATAATTCTAATATCTAAGTTATCTTATCAAGATGTAAAAAGTTTCTTAGTTCTTAATTTTCCTACTTAAGCACTTTAATCTCTTCCTGGAGATTAGATATTTCAAATACTAACTGTTAAATATTGATTTACTTTTTAAAATTATCTTCGATGGAGATTATTTTCCTGTTAATATTTTAGACTTTTTTCTTTTTATTATTTTAGGATGTGTTTATTATAGTTATTAAGTTCTTTATTAACTTGATTTTCTATTACTTAAAAAATAAAATAAAAAAGTTTAATTAATTGATAAAAAGAAAAAAGTTATAAGTATTTTTATGTTTTAATATGCATTTATTTAGAAATATAATAAACTAATTTTTTAAATATATAAGGGAAATATTAGTTATAACATAATTATAAATTGATTATTTAGATCTTAAATGTATGCTGATTTCAACATTATAAATAACCATTTTAACTCTATTGATCTAAACTTGATAGCATTTATAATTTGTTATTTATTATTTTTAGCTTATTTGTTTTAATAATAGTGTATTAAAACACTAAGAAGATAAAGTTAATGAATATTAATTATATTTTAATATTATTAAATTTAAAATATTTATATTAAAGTTAAGCATTATTAAAGGAGACATCGACACTCATAATTATCTGTATAGATTAATTAATAGCATCATGTGTTGCATCATTGTTTTCTAGTTGACTAGCATTCTTTTTATCTTGACTGTCATAGTTTATATAATCTCTTCTACATACACAACATTTCGTATTTACTTTAAATCATTAATCTATGCAATCTTTATGATAGTAATGATTACAAGGAAGTTTTCTCAGCAAATCTTAGTTTTTAAAATTACTCAAACATATAGAGCAAGTAATGTCACCAAAGCTAGAATCATTGATAATTGCATTGTAATTTACAATAGGAAAATTTTCATGTATCATCAACTTAGATATTTGCTCATTTATTTCTTATTCTTAGAGTTATGCTAAAGATCTTTATGAAGCAAGAATTATACGCTTATATATTTTTAAAAGACAGAAGATTATAAAAAACAAACTTAAAGGTACAATTCCTACAATATATCATATAACTAGGTTTTATTCTTCTTTACTGTGAAATTCTAACTTTATTGAGAAGTTTTATTATACTAAAGTCTCTTTAATAACCTTGAAATATCAAAGACCACTTTGAAATTTAGAAATTGTAGTCGAATTGGAAGTTGCTTCTATTATCTTTTGATAGTTCTGTTCAGTAGGTAGAATAGTATCTCCATAATTTTAGTGTTTTAGTAAAATTTTAATATTTTGGCTAGTTTTAATTAGAATTTTTAATTATTTTACATTCTTTTAAAAATAGCTAAACAGTCATTAAGTAGAAAAAGAACTATCTATAATATTTTTTCATTCTCCTATTATTAATTCAGTTCCTTTAATACTACAATCATAACCTAGTCAAGGCAATTTACACAAGCATTTACTATTTATATCACAATAGCCGTTGTTATTACAATTTTTAGGACACAATTAATTGGTTGAATAAATGATAGTTAGATTATATATCAAAGGCTGGTAATTATCAAAATTGGTTACACTAACTGATCAGTTCGAGGAGGAACCTTTCAAAGCTATAAATTAGTAGTTCCTATGTTAATATACTCCATCCCAATCTATCAATGGACTTAATTGAATTTTATTAGAATTGATTGGATATAAGGTCATAGTGCAATTCGTGTTACTGCTAATAATATCCATCTATATAGTCAAATAGCTATATTACTCAAATTGTTGCTAGATGTTATTATAAGGATACAAAATAAAACTGCTAATAGATAATAAAGTTTATTACTAGTAAAAATTTAATTTATACTCTAGGTTTTCTAGTTATTCTGCTTAAATAAATTCTAATAGCATTATGAGAATGATAAGAAGCTTAATCATTTATCAAGTATTATTTTTCTAGAACTTAAATTAAAATGTGTTAACACATAAGCTTACGTAATATACGTGTATTTTAATTTTAATAGTTTAATTATAATAAAACTAATGTAAAAGTAAATAGTTTTAATTAAATCTACATTGTAACGGATATTAATTACGTTGATAACATAATAAAACACTAAGAATTTATCTTAAAATTATAAAAAATTATAGATAGCTAAAAGTTAATTACATAGATAACTATACATCTTATTCAATTAGATTTTTTTATGTGATTTAGGAATAAAATTAATAATAAAAAATTGGATATAAAGTAAGGATTGATTATACCTTCTAAAGCAATAATATTTATAATTAAAAAAGAGTAATTATTTTATTAAAGCATTTAGAAATAAGAAATTAATTTAGCCAATAAAAACCAAAAAATATTCAAGAATATAAATATATCTCTAATTTTTTATAGCAACTAGCTTATATCGATAATATAATCAAACTAGATTTCAGATAAAATAATAAGTTTAAAGTCCCTAAAGATAGAAATTTTTGTAATTTTTGATGAATTAGTTAATTTTTGATGGTTGCCAAAAAGGCATAGAGACTAAAACTAAAAAATGTAAAAGTAAAAGATTAATAAGATAGTAGTAATAAATGTATTATAAAGCTTTATATTTCTATAAGTAAGAAATATTTAAATTACTATATAAATAATTAGAATATAATCTCTTTATGTTCATACCTTAATTTCTTAATTATTTAAGTGTAATTAGCTAATATATAAAGCTTCTTAAATATTTAAAATACTAATTTAATATATTTATTTCTTCTGTGGGTATTTGGATTGAATCTTAAAAATAGATAAATAAAGTTCTTTACATTTTACTAAGCATTTATAAGAGCTCATAATAATATAGGTAAATAGTATGATCAAAATATTGTTTCTTTTTTAAAAGATAAATAAAATCTTCATATATCATAAAATTAATTTAACAATACAATCTACTATATCAAGCAAATAAACCTTTAAAATAAAACTTTTATTTTAAAGGAAGATTTGCAAGGAAATTTATGAAAATTAGATAGAAATAAAAATAAAATATGCTAAATTTGTAGCATTTTAGGTAATGCTTTAATATATTTGAATGATAAACAACTAAGATTAAATTTATTATAAATTTAGTCCATAAAAGAATAAATTATTTTAGATATTTATGCTTTTATTTGAAGCAAAATTTTATTTCTAGCTTCAAATTAAATTATAAGAATGAGGTATAAATATTTAATAATATATATTATTTAGCAAGCTACTCTTATAATTATATAGATCTCATTTCTCATTAAACTATTAGTATAAAATAATTATACAATTATTCATAATTCCTCTATCTTTTCTTATACATAGAAATACCATTAGCAAAGCGATATATAGTTTTAGATATATCATTAAATAGATTAAGAAAGGTTTAAGATATAATAATTAATTAGTTATAAATCATCTTGCTAAATGTAGTTACTAGCTTAATATTGTTACTAAATAATCATCATTGTAATGACTTGTAAGATTGTTCAGATATTATATTTACTTTTAAATATAATCATATTTATTAATCGGATTATAACTTTTGCTTTGCTTACAAAATTTTAAATATTTATTTCCCATATATGTAGAGAAAAAGAAAAATAGATAATTGAATATAAAATAAGTTAAAACTATAATTATTTTAGTTAGTATACAAATATCTAATTTATAATAAATAATTAAATTATAATATTGTTTAAGATATATATAGATTTTAATATTATTATACTTAAGATAAACATCTATTTATAAAATCAATAACTAAATATTATTTTTTAATTCATTTATAATGTAAAATTAAATAATAAGACTAATTCTTCTAAATAATTCAAATCATCTTAGCAATATAAATCAAATTTTTATTTAATCATCATTTTACTAAGAGTTCTTAGAATTAAAATACCTTTATTTATAATATTTATATAAATCAGTATCAAAATATTACCATATTTAAATTTAAAATTTCACCTTTAGTTATCTACAGTTACATTAAATGAAACTGACAAATCTACTATATTTTGTGTTGAAACCGTTTGATTTTGATGATTCCTAATATCTTTATCTTTTCCTTTATTGTTCATATAATTTCTACGACAAATGCAACATGTCACATGCTATTTAAATCACTAATCTATGCATTCTTTATGGTAAAAATGTCTACAAGGTAGCTTTCTTATTTAAACTCCGTTTTTAAAATTACTTAAACAGATGATGCACTCTTAGCATTGCTAATCATTACTATCTGAAACATATTCAACTTCTGGAAATTGCAAGTGAATTTTTAAATCTTCAATCAATTTCATATTATCAATATCTTGCATCTGAATTTATTGATCTAAATAATTTAGTTCTCATGGATTGCACTCTTTAACTATTCAATATAATATAAATGATATATCTATAAGAGCCATTCCTATTGCAAACCACATAGCTGTAGTTATTCTAAATTTCTTATTTAGTTCTAGATTTAATTTTATATTTTAAGTTTTATTTTAGTTATTTACTATCTTCAAATTTCAAACTCCTTTCTTTAGTTTTATTTCTGTGCTAAAATTTCGATCAGTAGATATGTTTTTTTGGTATGTCTAAAAATCAGGTAAAACTTCTTCTTCATAATCTTAACTTCTAAAGAAAAGACTTATATTTTGTGATGTTTTAATGGATATTTGAAGAATATCAGTTTCTTCTTATATATTAAAAACTAATCATTAATATGAGGAAGAAGTTAAAGTTATATTATATCAATATCCAAATTCTATTTCTTATCCTTTAATACTACAATCATAACCTAACCAAGGCAATTTACACTAGCATTTGCAATTTTAGTCATTATATCCATTGGTGCTACAGTTGTTAAGGCATTTTTTCTCTTAAGAGAATGTAAAAGTTAAATTATATTCTAAGAGATGCTGCTTTTCTCAGTTCAAGTTATTAATAGCAACCATCAAATTTTAAAAAGGTAAATAAACTGTTATAGTTTGATGATTTCTATGCAAGGCCACACTATCTCAATCAATAAGCTAAATCTATTATTCTTATTTCTATTCTTTTATACTGGAATTATGCTAAACAGTCATCAAACAGTTTCATTCTTTACTAATAATATTCATCTCTATAGTCAAATACTTATACTATTCAAATGCTTATTCAAAATTCTGGTTTAAAGACATAATAGAACTATTTATATTAAGGATTTATTAAGTCTAAAAGTAGATAAATTGGAACTACAAAGGTTGGAGGTAATAAGCATGTGCTGTGATATAAAGAAGAACAAAAGTCAATAAAGCATAAGACATTTTATATTTAGTCTATTTTACAGCTAATATAAACTAATGTGTTTACACATTGAATTTAAATAAGCTACGTATTTTAAATAGTTTCTACGTGTTAAATTAATATTAATTAAAGTATTTAGCTTAATAGCTTCTATTGTTTAAGGATGCATATATTATATTAGTAGTATTACATCAAATAAACTTTATTAAATTACACGTATTTTATATTAAATCAAACGCAGAAGTATCTAATTTAAAAGCTTCATAATTACAAAGGAACGTAAAAGAAGTAGAGCAATTATGGACAAACAAAATAACTATAAAAATAAAAAAAAATAGAAAAAGGTTTGGGAGAAATAGCTTTAATAACAAGTACTGCTGAGTGATTATTACAATATTATAAAGCGAAAATAAGTATTAGTTTATAAATATTAAAGCTAAATAAATTAATATAAGGCTATTAAAATATTATATTATAATCTTTTCAGATATAATCATAAATTCTATCTCACTATTCAAGGATATATAAAATTTTAGCTTTAGTATCTAGGAATAAGTTTAATTTAAATAAACCGTAAGGAGTTTGTATTATTTTAGCATTCGATTATATCTAATCTGATGTCTGAAAACTAAATATGATTAAAATAATTTAGTATATTAAAAGAAGTTTAAAATTGATAAATAGAATATATATAGAAATTAAATATACATATAGAGAGAATAATTTAAATTATAGAAACCATAGAGGAAATATCTTAAAAGAATATATAGAGAAAAGAATATTTAAGGAGAAGATAAGCTATTATTTGTACTATTTTATTATATATACATAAGATTTTATTTGTAGAGAAAGATTGATATTCTTATTTGATTTATAAGCAACAATAAATTTATTCCTTTAAATATATTTCATTTTGTATATATTTTTTATTATATAAGTCAATTATAATTAAATATCATAAGTTTATTAAGTAGTTTCTTAAAAGAGGATTATTATAAATAAGCATTTAGAAAAAAACTTAAGATATTAATAAGTATTGATCTTCTTTAATTAGAGGTGATATTAATTAGTGTTTAAAAGTATGTCTAAACTTTTATTTAGTTTTAATTAAAAAGACTATAACTCTATCTAAATTAAAAAATAGCAAAACATAATATCATAGCAAGTTTTTAGATTAAAATTATTAAGTAATAAACTTTTTATGAATATCTAAATTAAAATTAAAATTAATTTATTTTAACTAAATTAGCTTGGTAGAAAGCATTCCTTAATGAAAGAATTAAGATAGTAAAAGACAAGATTTACAAATAATTTAAATTGTTATAAAATTTAGATTACTTGACAATAGAAAATAATAGAATAAAATTAAAAATAATTGATATATACAAATATTTTGTTTAGTATTTACTATAAAATTGATAAATATCTATTACTATAATCTGAAGCTAAGTGAATATTACTTAGAAATTTAAATTCTAAGCCTCTACATTTAAAAAATTAGTTTTCGTGTTAGCTGGTTCTTGATAAAGCAGTTTCTGTAATACTTAGAACTATAATTAAAATATAAAAAGATGTTATTCTAAAGCTATTTAATTATGAAATTGTATGAAACATGTAAACTAATATTTTCTTCTCTTTTCAATTTTATCATGTTTAATTAAGTTCTATATTAATAAATTTTCTATATATATCCTATTTCTAAAACCTTTCTTATATTTATCTATTTCTAAATTTTATATTAATTACCTACCTTTCATAAATCTTATTAAACAATACTTATATTCTATTTTTGTTTGCTTTTGTGACTCGAGATCGAAAGACGGAGAGTTCGATTCCTCCTAAGTCAAAATTTTATAAATAAAAAAAATGTTAGTTTCAAAAGGAATTTCAATAAAATTAAGTTTTTATTTTTCTTTTTTCAAATAAATAAAATATAATTTTTTCCTATTTTATTTAATCAAATTTTAATCAATTTTACTCTAAATTTCAATATATAAACAAATATATAATTAAATGTTTTTTATTAAACTTGCTAAAAAATTAAATTATGCATAAATAAATTAAATTAAGATAGATTCATCTTTCGACTTTATCAAATCCACATAAGAGTTCAATTTCCTGCTTCTCTCTACGATACCACCTATATAATACTTAAATTACTTTAAGAAAGGTTAGAAAAGGCGAGAACAGAATAAAATGATTTCACCCTCAAAACTGAAAGCTTCCAAATGTGTTGGTGTTCATTATTAACTGCCACCTCTGCTTGCAAGAAAGGAAATTACTGAAGTCCACAGTCAATTTCCAGCTGAGTTCCATTTTTTATAAATTATCGATAATAATTATATTTATTTCATAATTTAATTTGTAATATATAAGCAAAATAATATCTATATTTTTAAAATCTTTATTTTTCTATTTATAAATCAATATTTCTTTATTTCAAATAAACTAATTACTTTTTTGAATGCTATCTGGAAATAAGTTTAAAATTAATTAATAAAATAAAAGAAGATAAATTTATAAAAAAATATATTAATTAAAAAAGCTTTGGATTAAGAGTACTTAAAACATTAATGGCATGCAACATCTGTAATAAATTTTAAAGTTTTAAAAATTCTTCATTGAAAATATCCCTAGTGCTAACATTCCCTTGAAATTCTTGTCTTCTATAAAACCGTTATCGGAGTACTCCGCCAAAAGATCTTAGTATTTGGAATCTTACAACATAAATTTTACTCAAAATCTCAAGTTCCTTCACTATAGGCTTCTGTCAAGAACTTATTCGGTTCTTCACAAACTGATATCAAAATCTGGTTATTCCAATGAGCAGATTGCATCTCTCTTTTAAATTAAATTATTATTCTAAAATAAAATATCAAGACTAACCCATAAAAAAGCTAAAACTATAATCATAAAACGAAGTTTTTTAATTTAAAATATGAATAAAAAGAGTAAAAATAGTAACTAAGATTTTGCTTAGGTTTAAATAGAACAAATAATATTAAAATAAGGATAAATAAAATAATGCTAATAAGATAGTAAATATAATCCGTAGAAATTCTTCTTAGATAAAAGATGGAAAGATTTATTTATATTAATTAACTAATTTATATTAAAAATAGAAATAAAAATAAAAATTTAATATAAATATCTTACTTAAGGATAAAGTAAACTAATCTTCTTGAAGGTTAGAGTATGCATATCAACTTATTCATATTTTTAAATATTTCAGTACGTAACTTAAGGATAATTGAGTAAACAAATAAAAATAATAAATTTTATTATTTTTTCCTTATGTCTTTTTAAGATAAAACAACTATACAAAAATAAAAACTAAAATAAGTTCTATTTTAGATGTCTAAATAAAAAAGTTTAAAGAATATTAAAAAAATAAAAAATATAAGTTAATGAAGATTGAATGTAATATAAGATCTAGCAAAATAAAATAATAAATAAATTTGAAATCCAAAAAATTAATTTCAATATTATAAAATTTTAAAATATATAAAAATTAATCAGTTAGTAATTATTTTGAAAATAAAAAATAGACATTAGTAACTTTTTTATTTAATTATAATATATAATAATAATTAATTAATGTGATATCACCTTTAATAGAGCACCATAATTAAAGAGTTCAGTGTTTAAAAATAGTAGTCACTTCGAACTTGATAATATCTTTACTGTTATGAATCTTTATGAATTTAAAATGTCTATTTTAATTATTCCTATAGATCAAATTCTAATCATTTTCTATTTAATCCGAAGATTTTTTTTAATAAAGGGAGTTTCTTTTTTGGCTCGAAGTATTTCTTTCCTATAAAATATTAAGTACAGTGTATTTTAAATAAATTTTCCCATTATTTTTCTATTATTTACTGCTCATTTTATTTAAATTGATAGTAGTTTTCACCTTATATCCTACCAGCTTACGTTATAAGAATATCGTTTCTCTTTGTTAGAGAATTTTTTTAAGGGCCTGTCTCCATTGTATAGTTGAGTATTTAGGGATTTTCTTTAATACAGTTTCAAGTATTTTAAATTTCCTTTACGATCTATCCTGTCTATTAATTCTAACTTAAATTTACTTTAAGGATAGGCTTAGAGCTAATTCCTATTTAAAATTGAGTTTTTAGATTTTAAAATTGGTATAGATTTTATTAAATCTTATTTTAATTAATAAAGATAAATATTTTTGGTAATTCTTAATTCTCCATCTAAAGAAGTAAAACATCATTAGCAACATCTTTTTAGGAATCATTAAGTTTTGTTAGAAAGGTCTATTATTTCTTAGGAACTATTTTATTTTGTATAACTAATAATAAAAAATAAGTTAATTTTAATTTTTCATGTTATGCTACTCATTTTTATCTAATTTTCAATATCATATTAGCATGTTACTTTAAAATATCTAAATTAAATGATATAGAAGTTTATTAAATTTAATTTGATTATATACTTTATTATTTTAGCTTCTAGATTAACAAAAAGAAAAAATTATATTAAATTTAACGTACTACTTTCTTTCAGTCAAATTTTTGTCTATTGTCGAATTTTTTGTGAACATGAAAGTAAAAAAAGAAAAAACTTAAACAAAAAATAAATTTTTAAAGTTATAAAGAATATAAAATAATCTTCAATGTATTTGAGATAATTTCAACCTCTTTACTACAGATCTCTTAATAGTTTATTTATTTTTTTTTAATATGCAAAATCAAAGACGCTTATTTGACTAAAAATCTTACTATTAGAAAATAAAATTTATTTTGAATGTCTCTCAGTAAATATTAGTCTTAATGAAATAAATAATAATTATTCCACAATGTCTAAAACTAAATAATAGCATGTCATACGTAAATATCAATTTTTTAATTTAAATAAAGATTAATTCTCTATTTTAGTACAAAATTTCAACTAATGGATAATAATTATGCATCTTTACTATTTAATCCCTCTATAAGGATAAAAAAAATTATTTATTCTTTAAAAATTATTTAAATCTAAAGTCTTTAATGGTTATTTCTTATCTAATTCGTTTTTTAGTAAGCAACAACCTAACTCCTCATCCCGATGAGAAATAATAATTTTTTCACTTAATAAAATATGAATATATATGCTTATACTATATTATGATAAAAATGTTTAATATACATTCCAATGATTTGTTTATTTTCGCTTATTGCTCTTAATTTTTCTTCTATTTTAATTTTATAGAATTTTTTCTAATATTGTTGCTGCTCTTAAAAAATGTAATATCTTCACTTAGAATTTAAACTCTTCTTTTAAGTAATTTTTGAAGTAAACTTTTAATTTAAAGTTGATCTCATTTAATTGTTTTTAACTATGAAAATTAAGATTAGATTGCTATATCTATGTGCTAAGATAATTAGTAAATCTTAATTTTTTAATTTTTGAAATTCCTAAATAAGATCTTACAAAGATTCCCTTGATTAAATATGATCGAAGCAATCTAAATCTCCACAGATACAAATATTTGAATAGTTTAATTTTTAAATACTTTTATTATGACTTATAATAGAAATGTTAGCAAAATGTTCTAAATTTGTATATAGAAACTATTTCTCAGATAATAATTTTATTTAAATATTATCAGGAAATTATTTTGTCTCATTATCAATATCTTCAAAAAAAAGTGTGCAGTTGCCATTGATCTCACCTATCTAGAATATTAATAGAGCTTTTCTTTTAGCTTATTTTAAACTTCTTTCAATATTTAAATGATTATTAAGTTGTTTAGAATTAAATTAATTTTGTAAATAAGTTATTAAAATTAAATTAAGTTGCTGGAGTATAAAAGAATTATCTTATGTAGAATTATAATGTCTTAGTCTTTGCTTAAATAATTAATAAGCCAAAATATATAAGGACTTATGGCGCAAAGGTAGCGCGGCGGTCCCATAAACCGCAGGTTGGAGAGTTCGAGTCCTCCTAGGTCCATTTTGTATAAAAGAGATTAGAAGAAGTTAATATTTTCAAAATTTGAACTCTACGTCTGGTAATCTTTAAAATATCTTCTCTTGAATAAAGAATGACTTAGGGCTCCTAGATCCAGCATTCTTATTTATACTTTTAACTTTATAACTGATTCTATTTCATATAAAAATAATTTTTAAAATTGCTAATCTAACTATTGTAAACTTTTTCTTTATATTGAATCTGTTTAAATAGAAATAAATAATTTTTTATTTTCATAAATTTAGTTTTTTCATCAGATTCTTTTATATTGACGTTTCTTTTGACATATATAGCAGCTTATTTTCTTTTTATATCTTATTATTAGACATTGTCACAATATCCATAAGTATGCTTTTTTTATCCATTATTCCTTTAAATAATCAAATTTCTTATTTAAGAAAGAAGAAAAGAAGAACAATTATTCTTAATTATGGAGATCCTTTAGAAGACGAAGCTGAATGTATATATGAATGGTTATAAATTTAAGGAAGTTAAATAGTGCTACACGTTAATGTGTTATTACTATTATTGGTATTTAAATTATTTAAAAAGCAAATAGTTAATTATAATAGAGTAATAAAAATAAAATAAATGATTAAAGAAATTTTATTTATCTAATCGTTATTAATTAGAAAGAAAATTATATATTTTGATAAACTTATTTAAAATATTAATCATTTAGCATAATAAACTTATTCAATTCATGGGATGCTTAAAAACTACAATATAAAAAGACTGAAAATATTATTTGTAAGAATTGTAAAATTAATTTTATAAAGAGTCAAATAAATATTAAACTAGATATATTATTTAGTAAGAACTGCGTGCTAGTGAGGTACTATGCACTATATATCTAAAATTTTTATATAGAATTAGGAGCATCTTAAATCTAATTTATAGAAAGCTATTGACTATATTATTTTATCTTAATCAATTTTATTAAATTTTATAAATAAATAAATTCTTTAAAAGCGTATACTAGAAGACTTCGAGAGGCCTCAGAGCAAGAGGGAATAGAAGCATCATCATCCTCTTTATATTTAAAAATTTCATAAAAAATTCAAGGTCTAAATTAATAAAGACAAGAAAGAGATAGAATTAGCATTTTGAAAATCTATTTATAACAAAAAAGCTAAGGAAATTACAGTAAATTATTATGAAACAGATAATGCAAAAATTTAGACTTTGAAAAAGATTAAGGAAACATTGCAATACT
>CAMPDV010007742.1:0-16053 GCA_946699065.1 Loxodes magnus
ACTTTTCTTCTTCACTATTAAAACTAACTACTCTTTATAACTCATATCTAAGCTCAAGACAAACTTAAAAACTAAAATTACTCTTCTACTTTACTTTTCTTCTTCACTTTTAACACTAACTACTCTTTATAACTCATATCTAAGCTCAAGACAAACTTAAAAACTAAAATTACTCTTCTCTTCTTACTTTTCTTATTCACTTTTAACACTAACTACTCTTTATAACTCATATCTAAGCTCAAGACAAACTTAAAAACTAAAATTACTCTTCTCTTCTTACTTTTCTTCTTCACTATTAAAACTAACTACTCTTTATAACTCATATCAAAGCTCAAGACAAACTTAAAAACTAAAATTACTCTTCTTCTTTACTTTTCTTCTTCATTTTAAAACTAACTACTCTTTATAACTCATATCTAAGCTCAAGACAAACTTAAAAGCTGAAATTACTCTTCTCTTCTTTACTTTTCTTCTTCACTTTTAAAACTAACTACTCTTTATAACTCATATCTAAGCTCAAGACAAACTTAAAAACTAAAATTACTCTTCTTCTTTACTTTTCTTCTTCACTTTTAAAACTAACTACTCTTTATAACTCATATCAAAGCTCAAGACAAACTTAAAAACTAAAATTACTCTTCTACTTTACTTTTCTTCTTCACTATTAAAACTAACTACTCTTTATAACTCATATCTAAGCTCAAGACAAACTTAAAAACTAAAATTACTCTTCTACTTTACTTTTCTTCTTCACTATTAAAACTAACTACTCTTTATAACTCATATCTAAGCTCAAGACAAACTTAAAAGCTGAAATTACTCTTCTTCTTTACTTTTCTTCTTCACTATTAAAACTAACTACTCTTTATAACTCATATCTAAGCTCAAGACAAACTTAAAAACTAAAATTACTCTTCTACTTTACTTTTCTTCTTCACTATTAAAACTAACTACTCTTTATAACTCATATCTAAGCTCAAGACAAACTTAAAAACTAAAATTACTCTTCTACTTTACTTTTCTTCTTCACTATTAAAACTAACTACTCTTTATAACTCATATCTAAGCTCAAGACAAACTTAAAAACTAAAATTACTCTTCTACTTTACTTTTCTTCTTCACTATTAAAACTAACTACTCTTTATAACTCATATCTAAGCTCAAGACAAACTTAAAAACTAAAATTACTCTTCTTCTTTACTTTTCTTCTTTACTTTTAAAACTAACTACTCTTTATAACTCATATCTAAGCTCAAGACAAACTTAAAAACTAAAATTACTCTTCTACTTTACTTTTCTTCTTCACTTTTAAAACTAACTACTCTTTATAACTCATATCTAAGCTCAAGACAAACTTAAAAACTAAAATTACTCTTCTACTTTACTTTTCTTCTTCACTATTAAAACTAACTACTCTTTATAACTCATATCTAAGCTCAAGACAAACTTAAAAACTAAAATTACTCTTCTTCTTTACTTTTCTTCTTCACTTTTAAAACTAACTACTCTTTATAACTCATATCTAAGCTCAAGACAAACTTAAAAACTAAAATTACTCTTCTCTTCTTACTTTTCTTCTTCACTTTTAACACTAACTACTCTTTATAACTCATATCTAAGCTCAAGACAAACTTAAAAACTGAAATTACTCTTCTTTTTTACTTTTCTTCTTCACTTTTAAAACTAACTACTCTTTATAACTCATATCTAAGCTCAAGACAAACTTAAAAACTAAAATTACTCTTCTACTTTACTTTTCTTCTTCACTATTAAAACTAACTACTCTTTATAACTCATATCTAAGCTCAAGACAAACTTAAAAACTAAAATTACTCTTCTTCTTTACTTTTCTTCTTCACTTTTAAAACTAACTACTCTTTATAACTCATATCTAAGCTCAAGACAAACTTAAAAACTAAAATTACTCTTCTTCTTTACTTTTCTTCTTCACTTTTAAAACTAACTACTCTTTATAACTCATATCTAAGCTCAAGACAAACTTAAAAACTAAAATTACTCTTCTTCTTTACTTTTCTTCTTCACTATTAAAACTAACTACTCTTTATAACTCATATCTAAGCTCAAGACAAACTTAAAAGCTGAAATTACTCTTCTCTTCTTACTTTTCTTCTTCACTATTAAAACTAACTACTCTTTATAACTCATATCAAAGCTCAATACAAACTTAAAAGCTGAAATTACTCTTCTCTTCTTACTTTTCTTCTTCACTATTAAAACTAACTACTCTTTATAACTCATATCTAAGCTCAAGACAAACTTAAAAACTAAAATTACTCTTCTACTTTACTTTTCTTCTTCACCATTAAAACTAACTACTCTTTATAACTCATATCTAAGCTCAAGACAAACTTAAAAACTAAAATTACTCTTCTACTTTACTTTTCTTCTTCACTATTAAAACTAACTACTCTTTATAACTCATATCTAAGCTCAAGACAAACTTAAAAACTAAAATTACTCTTCTTCTTTACTTTTCTTCTTCACTTTTAAAACTAACTACTCTTTATAACTCATATCTAAGCTCAAGACAAACTTAAAAGCTGAAAATACTCTTCTTCTTTACTTTTCTTCTTCACTATTAAAACTAACTACTCTTTATAACTCATATCTAAGCTCAAGACAAACTTAAAAACTAAAATTACTCTTCTACTTTACTTTTCTTCTTCACTTTTAAAACTAACTACTCTTTATAACTCATATCTAAGCTCAAGACAAATTTAAAAACTGAAATTACTCTTCTCTTCTTACTTTTCTTCTTTACATTTAAAACTAACTACTCTTTATAACTCATATCTAAGCTCAAGACAAACTTAAAAACTAAAATTACTCTTCTCTTCTTACTTTCTTCTTTACATTTAAAACTAACTACTCTTTATAACTCATATCTAAGCTCAAGACAAACTTAAAAACTAAAATTACTCTTCTTCTTTACTTTTCTTCTTCACTTTTAAAACTAACTACTCTTTATAACTCATATCTAAGCTCAAGACAAACTTAAAAGCTGAAAATACTCTTCTTCTTTACTTTTCTTCTTCACTATTAAAACTAACTACTCTTTATAACTCATATCTAAGCTCAAGACAAACTTAAAAACTAAAATTACTCTTATTCTTTACTTTTCTTCTTCACTTTTAAAACTAACTACTCTTTATAACTCATATCTAAGCTCAAGACAAACTTAAAAACTAAAATTACTCTTCTCTTCTTACTTTTCTTCTTCACCATTAAAACTAACTACTCTTTATAACTCATATCTAAGCTCAAGACAAACTTAAAAACTAAAATTACTCTTCTACTTTACTTTTCTTCTTCACTTTTAAAACTAACTACTCTTTATAACTCATATCTAAGCTCAAGACAAACTTAAAAACTAAAATTACTCTTCTTCTTTACTTTTCTTCTTCACTTTTAAAACTAACTACTCTTTATAACTCATATCTAAGCTCAAGACAAACTTAAAAACTAAAATTACTCTTCTACTTTACTTTTCTTCTTCACTATTAAAACTAACTACTCTTTATAACTCATATCTAAGCTCAAGACAAACTTAAAAACTAAAATTACTCTTCTTCTTTACTTTTCTTCTTCACTTTTAAAACTAACTACTCTTTATAACTCATATCTAAGCTCAAGACAAACTTAAAAACTAAAATTACTCTTCTACTTTACTTTTCTTCTTCACCATTAAAACTAACTACTCTTTATAACTCATATCTAAGCTCAAGACAAACTTAAAAACTAAAATTACTCTTCTTCTTTACTTTTCTTCTTCACTTTTAAAACTAACTACTCTTTATAACTCATATCTAAGCTCAAGACAAACTTAAAAGCTGAAATTACTCTTCTCTTCTTACTTTTCTTCTTCACTATTAAAACTAACTACTCTTTATAACTCATATCTAAGCTCAAGACAAACTTAAAAACTGAAATTACTCTTCTTTTTTACTTTTCTTCTTCACTTTTAAAACTAACTACTCTTTATAACTCATATCTAAGCTCAAGACAAACTTAAAAGCTGAAATTACTCTTCTCTTCTTACTTTTCTTCTTCACTATTAAAACTAACTACTCTTTATAACTCATATCTAAGCTCAAGACAAACTTAAAAACTAAAATTACTCTTCTTCTTTACTTTTCTTCTTCACTTTTAAAACTAACTACTCTTTATAACTCATATCTAAGCTCAAGACAAACTTAAAAACTAAAATTACTCTTCTACTTTACTTTTCTTCTTCACTTTTAAAACTAACTACTCTTTATAACTCATATCAAAGCTCAAGACAAACTTAAAAGCTGAAATTACTCTTCTTCTTTACTTTTCTTCTTCACTATTAAAACTAACTACTCTTTATAACTCATATCTAAGCTCAAGACAAACTTAAAAACTAAAATTACTCTTCTTCTTTACTTTTCTTCTTCACTTTTAAAACTAACTACTCTTTATAACTCATATCTAAGCTCAAGACAAACTTAAAAACTAAAATTACTCTTCTACTTTACTTTTCTTCTTCACTATTAAAACTAACTACTCTTTATAACTCATATCTAAGCTCAAGACAAACTTAAAAACTAAAATTACTCTTCTACTTTACTTTTCTTCTTCACTATTAAAACTAACTACTCTTTATAACTCATATCAAAGCTCAAGACAAACTTAAAAGCTGAAATTACTCTTCTTCTTTACTTTTCTTCTTCACTATTAAAACTTACTACTCTTTATAACTCATATCTAAGCTCAAGACAAACTTAAAAACTAAAATTACTCTTCTTCTTTACTTTTCTTCTTCACTTTTAAAACTAACTACTCTTTATAACTCATATCTAAGCTCAAGACAAACTTAAAAACTGAAATTACTCTTCTCTTCTTACTTTTCTTCTTTACATTTAAAACTAACTACTCTTTATAACTCATATCTAAGCTCAAGACAAACTTAAAAACTAAAATTACTCTTCTCTTCTTACTTTCTTCTTTACATTTAAAACTAACTACTCTTTATAACTCATATCTAAGCTCAAGACAAACTTAAAAACTAAAATTACTCTTCTTCTTTACTTTTCTTCTTCACTTTTAAAACTAACTACTCTTTATAACTCATATCTAAGCTCAAGACAAACTTAAAAGCTGAAAATTACTCTTCTTCTTTACTTTTCTTCTTCACTATTAAAACTAACTACTCTTTATAACTCATATCTAAGCTCAAGACAAACTTAAAAACTAAAATTACTCTTCTTCTTTACTTTTCTTCTTCACTTTTAAAACTAACTACTCTTTATAACTCATATCTAAGCTCAAGACAAACTTAAAAACTAAAATTACTCTTCTCTTCTTACTTTTCTTCTTCACTATTAAAACTAACTACTCTTTATAACTCATATCTAAGCTCAAGACAAACTTAAAAACTAAAATTACTCTTCTACTTTACTTTTCTTCTTCACTATTAAAACTAACTACTCTTTATAACTCATATCTAAGCTCAAGACAAACTTAAAAACTAAAATTACTCTTCTTCTTTACTTTTCTTCTTCACTTTTAAAACTAACTACTCTTTATAACTCATATCTAAGCTCAAGACAAACTTAAAAACTAAAATTACTCTTCTACTTTACTTTTCTTCTTCACTATTAAAACTAACTACTCTTTATAACTCATATCTAAGCTCAAGACAAACTTAAAAACTAAAATTACTCTTCTTCTTTACTTTTCTTCTTCACTATTAAAACTAACTACTCTTTATAACTCATATCTAAGCTCAAGACAAACTTAAAAACTAAAATTACTCTTCTACTTTACTTTTCTTCTTCACTATTAAAACTAACTACTCTTTATAACTCATATCTAAGCTCAAGACAAACTTAAAAACTAAAATTACTCTTCTTCTTTACTTTTCTTCTTCACTTTTAAAACTAACTACTCTTTATAACTCATATCTAAGCTCAAGACAAACTTAAAAGCTGAAATTACTCTTCTCTTCTTACTTTTCTTCTTCACTATTAAAACTAACTACTCTTTATAACTCATATCTAAGCTCAAGACAAACTTAAAAACTAAAATTACTCTTCTTCTTTACTTTTCTTCTTCACTTTTAAAACTAACTACTCTTTATAACTCATATCTAAGCTCAAGACAAACTTAAAAGCTGAAATTACTCTTCTCTTCTTACTTTTCTTCTTCACTATTAAAACTAACTACTCTTTATAACTCATATCTAAGCTCAAGACAAACTTAAAAACTAAAATTACTCTTCTACTTTACTTTTCTTCTTCACTATTAAAACTAACTACTCTTTATAACTCATATCTAAGCTCAAGACAAACTTAAAAACTAAAATTACTCTTCTTCTTTACTTTTCTTCTTCACTATTAAAACTAACTACTCTTTATAACTCATATCAAAGCTCAAGACAAACTTAAAAACTGAAATTACTCTTCTCTTCTTACTTTTCTTCTTCACTTTTAAAACTAACTACTCTTTATAACTCATATCTAAGCTCAAGACAAACTTAAAAACTAAAATTACTCTTCTTCTTTACTTTTCTTCTTCACTTTTAAAACTAACTACTCTTTATAACTCATATCTAAGCTCAAGACAAACTTAAAAACTAAAATTACTCTTCTACTTTACTTTTCTTCTTCACTATTAAAACTAACTACTCTTTATAACTCATATCAAAGCTCAAGACAAACTTAAAAGCTGAAATTACTCTTCTTCTTTACTTTTCTTCTTCACTATTAAAACTAACTACTCTTTATAACTCATATCTAAGCTCAAGACAAACTTAAAAACTAAAATTACTCTTCTTCTTTACTTTTCTTCTTCACTTTTAAAACTAACTACTCTTTATAACTCATATCTAAGCTCAAGACAAACTTAAAAACTAAAATTACTCTTCTACTTTACTTTTCTTCTTCACTTTTAAAACTAACTACTCTTTATAACTCATATCTAAGCTCAAGACAAACTTAAAAACTAAAATTACTCTTCTTCTTTACTTTTCTTCTTCACTATTAAAACTAACTACTCTTTATAACTCATATCTAAGCTCAAGACAAACTTAAAAACTAAAATTACTCTTCTACTTTACTTTTCTTCTTCACTATTAAAACTAACTACTCTTTATAACTCATATCTAAGCTCAAGACAAACTTAAAAACTAAATTACTCTTCTTTCTTACTTTTCTTCTTCACTATTAAAACTAACTACTCTTTATAACTCATATCTAAGCTCAAGACAAACTTAAAAACTAAAATTACTCTTCTACTTTACTTTTCTTCTTCACCATTAAAACTAACTACTCTTTATAACTCATATCTAAGCTCAAGACAAACTTAAAAACTAAAATTACTCTTCTACTTTACTTTTCTTCTTCACTATTAAAACTAACTACTCTTTATAACTCATATCAAAGCTCAAGACAAACTTAAAAGCTGAAATTACTCGTTCTTCTTACTTTTCTTCTTCACTATTAAAACTAACTACTCTTTATAACTCATATCTAAGCTCAAGACAAACTTAAAAACTAAAATTACTCTTCTACTTTACTTTTCTTCTTCACCATTAAAACTAACTACTCTTTATAACTCATATCTAAGCTCAAGACAAACTTAAAAACTAATCTAAGCTCAAGACAAACTCGTTCTTCTTTACTTTTCTTCTTCACTATTAAAACTAACTACTCTTTATAACTCATATCAAAGCTCAAGACAAACTTAAAAACTAAAATTACTCTTCTACTTTACTTTTCTTCTTCACCATTAAAACTAACTACTCTTTATAACTCATATCTAAGCTCAAGACAAACTTAAAAACTAAAATTACTCTTCTACTTTACTTTTCTTCTTCACTATTAAAACTAACTACTCTTTATAACTCATATCTAAGCTCAAGACAAACTTAAAAACTAAAATTACTCTTCTCTTCTTACTTTTCTTCTTCACTATTAAAACTAACTACTCTTTATAACTCATATCTAAGCTCAAGACAAACTTAAAAACTAAAATTACTCTTCTCTTCTTACTTTTCTTCTTCACTATTAAAACTAACTACTCTTTATAACTCATATCTAAGCTCAAGACAAACTTAAAAACTGAAATTACTCTTCTCTTTACTTTTCTTCTTCACTATTAAAACTAACTACTCTTTATAACTCATATCTAAGCTCAAGACAAACTTAAAAACTAAAATTACTCTTCTACTTTACTTTTCTTCTTCACATTAAAACTAACTACTCTTTATAACTCATATCTAAGCTCAAGACAAACTTAAAAACTAAATTACTCTTCTTTCTTACTTTTCTTCTTCACTATTAAAACTAACTACTCTTTATAACTCATATCTAAGCTCAAGACAAACTTAAAAACTAAAATTACTCTTCTACTTTACTTTTCTTCTTCACTATTAAAACTAACTACTCTTTATAACTCATATCTAAGCTCAAGACAAACTTAAAAACTAAAATTACTCTTCTTCTTTACTTTTCTTCTTCACTTTTAAAACTAACTACTCTTTATAACTCATATCTAAGCTCAAGACAAACTTAAAAACTAAAATTACTCTTCTACTTTACTTTTCTTCTTCACTATTAAAACTAACTACTCTTTATAACTCATATCTAAGCTCAAGACAAACTTAAAAACTAAAATTACTCTTCTACTTTACTTTTCTTCTTCACTATTAAAACTAACTACTCTTTATAACTCATATCTAAGCTCAAGACAAACTTAAAAACTAAAATTACTCTTCTTCTTTACTTTTCTTCTTCACTATTAAAACTAACTACTCTTTATAACTCATATCTAAGCTCAAGACAAACTTAAAAACTAAAATTACTCTTCTCTTTTACTTTTCTTCTTCACTATTAAAACTAACTACTCTTTATAACTCATATCTAAGCTCAAGACAAACTTAAAAAGCTGAAATTACTCTTCTTCTTTACTTTTCTTCTTCACTATTAAAACTAACTACTCTTTATAACTCATATCTAAGCTCAAGACAAACTTAAAAACTAAAATTACTCTTCTTCTTTACTTTTCTTCTTCACTATTAAAACTAACTACTCTTTATAACTCATATCTAAGCTCAAGACAAACTTAAAAACTAAAATTACTCTTCTACTTTACTTTTCTTCTTCACTTTTAAAACTAACTACTCTTTATAACTCATATCTAAGCTCAAGACAAACTTAAAAACTAAAATTACTCTTCTACTTTACTTTTCTTCTTCACTATTAAAACTAACTACTCTTTATAACTCATATCTAAGCTCAAGACAAACTTAAAAACTAAAATTACTCTTCTCTTTTACTTTTCTTCTTCACTATTAAAACTAACTACTCTTTATAACTCATATCTAAGCTCAAGACAAACTTAAAAACTAAAATTACTCTTCTTCTTTACTTTTCTTCTTCACTATTAAAACTAACTACTCTTTATAACTCATATCTAAGCTCAAGACAAACTTAAAAGCTGAAATTACTCTTCTCTTCTTACTTTTCTTCTTTACTTTTAAAACTAACTACTCTTTATAACTCATATCTAAGCTCAAGACAAACTTAAAAACTAAAATTACTCTTCTTCTTTACTTTTCTTCTTCACTATTAAAACTAACTACTCTTTATAACTCATATCTAAGCTCAAGACAAACTTAAAAACTAAAATTACTCTTCTACTTTACTTTTCTTCTTCACTATTAAAACTAACTACTCTTTATAACTCATATCTAAGCTCAAGACAAACTTAAAAACTAAAATTACTCTTCTTCTTTACTTTTCTTCTTCACTTTTAAAACTAACTACTCTTTATAACTCATATCTAAGCTCAAGACAAACTTAAAAACTAAAATTACTCTTCTCTTCTTACTTTTCTTCTTCACTATTAAAACTAACTACTCTTTATAACTCATATCTAAGCTCAAGACAAACTTAAAAACTAAAATTACTCTTCTTCTTTACTTTTCTTCTTCACTTTTAAAACTAACTACTCTTTATAACTCATATCTAAGCTCAAGACAAACTTAAAAACTTTTCTTCTTCTTCTTTACTTTTCTTCTTCACTTTTAAAACTAACTACTCTTTATAACTCATATCTAAGCTCAAGACAAACTTAAAAACTAAAATTACTCTTCTTCTTTACTTTTCTTCTTCACTATTAAAACTAACTACTCTTTATAACTCATATCTAAGCAAAAGACAAACTTAAAAACTAAAATTACTCTTCTTCTTTACTTTTCTTCTTCACTTTTAAAACTAACTACTCTTTATAACTCATATCTAAGCTCAAGACAAACTTAAAAGCTGAAATTACTCTTCTTCTTTACTTTTCTTCTTCACCATTAAAACTAACTACTCTTTATAACTCATATCTAAGCAAAAGACAAACTTAAAAACTAAAATTACTCTTCTACTTTACTTTTCTTCTTCACTTTTAAAACTAACTACTCTTTATAACTCATATCTAAGCTCAAGACAAACTTAAAAGCTGAAATTACTCTTCTCTTCTTACTTTTCTTCTTCACTTTTAAAACTAACTACTCTTTATAACTCATATCTAAGCTCAAGACAAACTTAAAAGATGAAATTACTCTTCTTCTTTACTTTTCTTCTTCACCATTAAAACTAACTACTCTTTATAACTCATATCTAAGCTCAAGACAAACTTAAAAACTAAAATTACTCTTCTCTTTATACTTTCTTCTTCACTATTAAAACTAACTACTCTTTATAACTCATATCTAAGCTCAAGACAAACTTAAAAACTAAAATTACTCTTCTACTTTACTTTTCTTCTTCACTTTAAAACTAACTACTCTTTATAACTCATATCTAAGCTCAAGACAAACTTAAAAACTAAAATTACTCTTCTTCTTTACTTTTCTTCTTCACTTTTAAAACTAACTACTCTTTATAACTCATATCAAAGCTCAAGACAAACTTAAAAACTAAAATTACTCTTCTCTTCTTACTTTCTTCTTATTTTTAAAACTAACTACTCTTTATAACTCATATCTAAGCTCAAGACAAACTTAAAAACTAAAATTACTCTTCTCTTCTTACTTTTCTTCTTCGCTATTAAAACTAACTACTCTTTATAACTCATATCAAAGCTCAAGACAAACTTAAAAACTAAAATTACTCTTCTCTTCTTACCTTCTTCTTTACATTTAAAACTAACTACTCTTTATAACTCATATCTAAGCTCAAGACAAACTTAAAAACTAAAATTACTCTTCTTCTTTACTTTTCTTCTTCACTATTAAAACTAACTACTCTTTATAACTCATATCTAAGCTCAAGACAAACTTAAAAACTAAAATTACTCTTCTACTTTACTTTTCTTCTTCACTATTAAAACTAACTACTCTTTATAACTCATATCTAAGCTCAAGACAAACTTAAAAACTAAAATTACTCTTCTCTTCTTACTTTTCTTCTTCACTTTTAAAACTAACTACTCTTTATAACTCATATCTAAGCTCAAGACAAACTTAAAAACTAAAATTACTCTTCTACTTTACTTTTCTTCTTCACTATTAAAACTAACTACTCTTTATAACTCATATCTAAGCTCAAGACAAACTTAAAAGCTAAAATTACTCTTCTCTTCTTATTTTCTTCTTCACTTTTAAAACTAACTACTCTTTATAACTCATATCTAAGCTCAAGACAAACTTAAAAACTAATAGTGCTCGTTTTCTTACTTTTCTTCTTCGCTATTAAAACTAACTACTCTTTATAACTCATATCAAAGCTCAAGACAAACTTAAAAACTAAAATTACTCTTCTTTTCTTACTTTTCTTCTTTACATTTAAAACTAACTACTCTTTATAACTCATATCTAAGCTCAAGACAAACTTAAAAACTAAAATTACTCTTCTTCTTTACTTTTCTTCTTCACTATTAAAACTAACTACTCTTTATAACTCATATCTAAGCTCAAGACAAACTTAAAAGCTGAAATTACTCTTCTCTTCTTACTTTTCTTCTTCACTATTAAAACTAACTACTCTTTATAACTCATATCAAAGCTCAATACAAACTTAAAAGCTGAAATTACTCTTCTCTTATTACTTTTCTTCTTCACTATTAAAACTAACTACTCTTTATAACTCATATCTAAGCTCAAGACAAACTTAAAAACTAAAATTACTCTTCTTTTTTACTTTTCTTCTTCACTTTTAAAACTAACTACTCTTTATAACTCATATCTAAGCTCAAGACAAACTTAAAAACTAAAATTACTCTTTTCTTCTTACTTTTCTTCTTCACTTTTAAAACTAACTACTCTTTATAACTCATATCTAAGCTCAAGACAAACTTAAAAGCTGAAATTACTCTTCTTCTTTACTTTTCTTCTTCACTATTAAAACTAACTACTCTTTATAACTCATATCTAAGCTCAAGACAAACTTAAAAACTAAAATTACTCTTCTTCTTTACTTTTCTTCTTCACTATTAAAACTAACTACTCTTTATAACTCATATCTAAGCTCAAGACAAACTTAAAAACTAAAATTACTCTTCTCTTCTTACTTTCTTCTTCACTTTTAAAACTAACTACTCTTTATAACTCATATCTAAGCTCAAGACAAACTTAAAAACTAAAATTACTCTTCTTCTTTACTTTTCTTCTTCACTATTAAAACTAACTACTCTTTATAACTCATATCAAAGCTCAAGACAAACTTAAAAACTAAAATTACTCTTCTTCTTTACTTTTCTTCTTCACTTTTAAAACTAACTACTCTTTATAACTCATATCTAAGCTCAAGACAAACTTAAAAACTAAAATTACTCTTCTTCTTTACTTTTCTTCTTCACTATTAAAACTAACTACTCTTTATAACTCATATCTAAGCTCAAGACAAACTTAAAAGCTGAAAATACTCTTCTTCTTTACTTTTCTTCTTCACTATTAAAACTAACTACTCTTTATAACTCATATCTAAGCTCAAGACAAACTTAAAAACTAAAATTACTCTTCTCTTCTTACTTTTCTTCTTCACTTTTAAAACTAACTACTCTTTATAACTCATATCTAAGCTCAAGACAAACTTAAAAACTAAAATTACTCTTCTTCTTTACTTTTCTTCTTCACCATTAAAACTAACTACTCTTTATAACTCATATCTAAGCTCAAGACAAACTTAAAAACTAAAATTACTCTTCTTCTTTACTTTTCTTCTTCACTATTAAAACTAACTACTCTTTATAACTCATATCTAAGCTCAAGACAAACTTAAAAACTAAAATTACTCTTCTTCTTTACTTTTCTTCTTCACTATTAAAACTAACTACTCTTTATAACTCATATCTAAGCTCAAGACAAACTTAAAAACTAAAATTACTCTTCTCTTTACTTTTCTTCTTCACTATTAAAACTAACTACTCTTTATAACTCATATCTAAGCTCAAGACAAACTTAAAAACTAAAATTACTCTTCTTCTTTACTTTTCTTCTTCACTATTAAAACTAACTACTCTTTATAACTCATATCTAAGCTCAAGACAAACTTAAAAACTAAAATTACTCTCTCTTCTTTACTTTTCTTCTTCACTATTAAAACTAACTACTCTTTATAACTCATATCTAAGCTCAAGACAAACTTAAAAACTAAAATTACTCTTCTTCTTTACTTTTCTTCTTCACTATTAAAACTAACTACTCTTTATAACTCATATCTAAGCTCAAGACAAACTTAAAAACTAAAATTACTCTTCTCTTCTTACTTTTCTTCTTCACTTTTAAAACTAACTACTCTTTATAACTCATATCTAAGCTCAAGACAAACTTAAAAACTAAAATTACTCTTCTCTTCTTACTTTTCTTCTTCACTATTAAAACTAACTACTCTTTATAACTCATATCTAAGCTCAAGACAAACTTAAAAACTAAAATTACTCTTCTTCTTTACTTTTCTTCTTCACTTTTAAAACTAACTACTCTTTATAACTCATATCTAAGCTCAAGACAAACTTAAAAGCTAAAATTACTCTTCTCTTCTTACTTTTCTTCTTCACTTTTAAAACTAACTACTCTTTATAACTCATATCTAAGCTCAAGACAAACTTAAAAACTAAAATTACTCTTCTTCTTTACTTTTCTTCTTCACTATTAAAACTAACTACTCTTTATAACTCATATCAAAGCTCAAGACAAACTTAAAAACTAAAATTACTCTTCTTCTTTACTTTTCTTCTTCACTATTAAAACTAACTACTCTTTATAACTCATATCTAAGCTCAAGACAAACTTAAAAACTAAAATTACTCTTCTTCTTTACTTTTCTTCTTCACTATTAAAACTAACTACTCTTTATAACTCATATCTAAGCTCAAGACAAACTTAAAAGCTAAAATTACTCTTCTTCTTTACTTTTCTTCTTCACTATTAAAACTAACTACTCTTTATAACTCATATCTAAGCTCAAGACAAACTTAAAAACTAAAATTACTCTTCTTCTTTACTTTTCTTCTTCACTATTAAAACTAACTACTCTTTATAACTCATATCTAAGCTCAAGACAAACTTAAAAACTAAAATTACTCTTCTTCTTTACTTTTCTTCTTCACTATTAAAACTAACTACTCTTTATAACTCATATCTAAGCTCAAGACAAACTTAAAAACTAAAATTACTCTTCTTCTTTACTTTTCTTCTTCACTATTAAAACTAACTACTCTTTATAACTCATATCTAAGCTCAAGACAAACTTAAAAACTAAAATTACTCTTCTCTTCTTACTTTTCTTCTTCACTATTAAAACTAACTACTCTTTATAACTCATATCTAAGCTCAAGACAAACTTAAAAACTAAAATTACTCTTCTTCTTTCTTCTTACTTTTCTTCTTCACTTTTAAAACTAACTACTCTTTATAACTCATATCTAAGCTCAAGACAAACTTAAAAACTAAAATTACTCTTCTCTTTTACTTTTCTTCTTCACTATTAAAACTAACTACTCTTTATAACTCATATCTAAGCTCAAGACAAACTTAAAAACTAAAATTACTCTTCTTCTTACTTTTCTTCTTCACTTTTAAAACTAACTACTCTTTATAACTCATATCTAAGCTCAAGACAAACTTAAAAACTAAAATTACTCTTCTCTTCTTACTTTTCTTCTTCACTTTTAAAACTAACTACTCTTTATAACTCATATCTAAGCTCAAGACAAACTTAAAAACTAAAATTACTCTTCTACTTTACTTTTCTTCTTCACTTTTAAAACTAACTACTCTTTATAACTCATATCTAAGCTCAAGACAAACTTAAAAACTAAAATTACTCTTCTTCTTTACTTTTCTTCTTCACTTTTAAAACTAACTACTCTTTATAACTCATATCTAAGCTCAAGACAAACTTAAAAACTGAAATTACTCTTCTTCTTTACTTTTCTTCTTCACCATTAAAACTAACTACTCTTTATAACTCATATCTAAGCTCAAGACAAACTTAAAAACTAAAATTACTCTTCTACTTTACTTTTCTTCTTCACTATTAAAACTAACTACTCTTTATAACTCATATCTAAGCTCAAGACAAACTTAAAAACTAAAATTACTCTTCTCTTCTTTACTTTCTTCTTCACTATTAAAACTAACTACTCTTTATAACTCATATCTAAGCTCAAGACAAACTTAAAAACTAAAATTACTCTTCTTCTTTACTTTTCTTCTTCACTATTAAAACTAACTACTCTTTATAACTCATATCTAAGCTCAAGACAAACTTAAAAACTAAAATTACTCTTCTTCTTCTTACTTTTCTTCTTAACTTTAAAACTAACTACTCTTTATAACTCATATCTAAGCTCAAGACAAACTTAAAAACTGAAATTACTCTTCTTTTTTACTTTTCTTCTTCACTTTTAAAACTAACTACTCTTTATAACTCATATCTAAGCTCAAGACAAACTTAAAAACTGAAATTACTCTTCTTTTCTTACTTTTCTTCTTCACTATTAAAACTAACTACTCTTTATAACTCATATCTAAGCTCAAGACAAACTTAAAAACTAAAATTACTCTTCTTCTTT
>CAMPDV010007743.1:0-18127 GCA_946699065.1 Loxodes magnus
ATCCACCCTATTATTATCCACCCTATTACTATCCACCTTGTTGTCTTTATACTTATCCTTCTGCACTATCTAATCTTCTATTCTTATTCATTACAAGTTTATTTCTTAGCAAAGCACATTCCGTAAATAAGAACATCGCTAATAACAAAACAACTGCTGTTTTCATTTTGTTACTCTTTTTTCATCATTTCCTTATATTTCCCTTTTTTTCAACCGTTTCATGCTTATGTACATATCTTTTTCACTTTAACTAAAAACCGAAACTTTTTTCTGCTTATACTACAATTTTAGTTTTTTGGTTACAAATTAAAATGGCTGTCAACTTATCACTTTTTCATATTTTATACATCCATTCATATATCATGTTTCTACAAAATTTTATAATTATGACTTTTTTATTTTTATCAATAATTTAGCTTTTCATTATAACTAATTTACTTTTCTCAAATCACTTTTTATTTACTTTTTTCCAACTATTTTTAAAAACAATTTTTAACTTTTACCTATTTTTATTTATTTAATATACTCATTTTTAATTCTTTCTAATGTAATTAAAAAATTAAATTTTATTGTCTTTTCTTCAATCAAAACTCTCATATTCAAATTCTCCTCTTTCATCAAAATCATGCATTCGTCCATCATGTCTTCTATTATCATCTCTATCATTTCCTTCATGTCTTCTATGTTGACCGTCTTCATTTCTCCATTCAAATTATAATAAGTTACGACCACCTTATTATTATCCTCCGGTTCTTCCACCACTTCCTCCTTATTGTTATCCACCTTATTGCTATCCACCTTGTTGTTATCCACCTTATTATTATCCACCTTATTATTATCCACCTTATTATTATCCACCCTACTGTTGTCCACCCTATTATCCACCTTATGCTTGATTTCTATCCACCCTATTATTATCCACCTTATTACTATCCACCCTATTGTCCTCCTTATTACTATCCTCCCTATTACTATCCACCCTATTGTCCTCCTTATTACTATCCTCCCCTATTACTATCCACCCTATTGTCCTCCTTATTACTATCCACCTTACCATCCTCCTTATTACTATCCTCCTTATTATTATCCACCTTGTTGTTATCCTCCTTATGTTTGATTTCTTCCACCTTATTATCCACCTTATTACTATCCTCCTTATTGTTATCCTCCCTATTGTCCTCCTTATTATTATCCACCTTATTATTATCCACCTTACTATCCTCCTTATTGCTATCCACCTTACTATCCTCCTTATTATTATCCACCCTATTATCCACCTTATGCTTATCCACCCTATTGTTGTCCACCTTATTACTATCCACCTTATTATTATCCACCTTGTTGTTATCCTCCTTATGTTTGATTTCTTCCACCTTATTATCCACCCTATTATCCACCTTATTATTATCCACCCTATTGTCCTCCTTATTATCCACCTTATTATTATCCACCTTACTATCCTCCTTATTGCTATCCACCTTACTATCCTCCTTATTATTATCCACCTTACTATCCTCCTTATTATTGTCCACCCTATTGTCCTCCTTATTATTGTCCGCCTTATTACTATCCTCCTTATTGTCCTCCTTACTATCCTCCCTATGCTTGATTTCTTCCTCCTTACTGTCCGCCTTATTACTATCCACTCTATTGTTGTCCACCTTATTGTCCTCCTTATTACTATCCACCTTATTATTATCCACCCTATTGTTGTCCACCCTATTATCCTCCTTATTATCCACCTTATGTTTGATTTCTTCCACCTTATTATCCACCTTATTATTATCCACCTTGTTGTTATCCACCCTATTGGCCTCCTTACTATCCTCCTTATTGCTATCCATTTTATTACTATCCATCCTATTGTTGTCCACCTTATTACTATCCACCTTATTATTATCCATTTTATTACTATCCACCCTATTATTATCCTCCTTATTACTATCCTCCTTATTACTATCCACCTTATTACTATCCACCCTATTATTATCCACCCTATTACTATCCACCTTGTTGTCTTTATACTTATCCTTCTGCACTATCTAATCTTCTATTCTTATTCATTACAAGTTTATTTCTTAGCAAAGCACATTCCGTAAATAAGAACATCGCTAATAACAAAACAACTGCTGTTTTCATTTTGTTACTCTTTTTTCATCATTTCCTTATATTTCCCTTTTTTTCAACCGTTTCATGCTTATGTACATATCTTTTTCACTTTAACTAAAAACCGAAACTTTTTTCTGCTTATACTACAATTTTAGTTTTTTGGTTACAAATTAAAATGGCTGTCAACTTATCACTTTTTCATATTTTATACATCCATTCATATATCATGTTTCTACAAAATTTTATAATTATGACTTTTTTATTTTTATCAATAATTTAGCTTTTCATTATAACTAATTTACTTTTCTCAAATCACTTTTTATTTACTTTTTTCCAACTATTTTTAAAAACAATTTTTAACTTTTACCTATTTTTATTTATTTAATATACTCATTTTTAATTCTTTCTAAATGTAATTAAAAAATTAAATTTTATTGTCTTTTCTTCAATCAAAACTCTCATATTCAAATTCTCCTCTTTCATCAAAATCATGCATTCGTCCATCATGTCTTCTATTATCATCTCTATCATTTCCTTCATGTCTTCTATGTTGACCGTCTTCATTTCTCCATTCAAATTATAATAAGTTACGACCACCTTATTATTATCCTCCGGTTCTTCCACCACTTCCTCCTTATTGTTATCCACCTTATTGCTATCCACCTTGTTGTTATCCACCTTATTATTATCCACCTTATTATTATCCTCCTTATTATTATCCACCCTACTGTTGTCCACCCTATTATCCACCTTATGCTTGATTTCTTCCACCCTATTATTATCCACCTTATTACTATCCACCCTATTGTCCTCCTTATTACTATCCTCCCTATTACTATCCACCCTATTGTCCTCCTTATTACTATCCACCTTACTATCCTCCTTATTACTATCCTCCTTATTGCTATCCACCTTGTTGTTATCCACCTTATTACTATCCTCCTTATTGCTATCCACCTTGTTGTTATCCACCTTATTACTATCCTCCTTATTATTATCCACCTTGTTGTTATCCTCCTTATGTTTGATTTCTTCCACCTTATTATCCACCTTATTACTATCCTCCTTATTGTTATCCTCCCTATTGTCCTCCTTATTATTATCCACCTTATTATTATCCACCTTACTATCCTCCTTATTGCTATCCACCTTACTATCCTCCTTATTATTATCCACCCTATTATCCACCTTATGCTTATCCACCCTATTGTTGTCCACCTTATTACTATCCACCTTATTATTATCCAC
The DNA here is from genome assembly GCA_946699065.1 of Loxodes magnus. Taxonomy (NCBI): domain Eukaryota; phylum Ciliophora; class Karyorelictea; order Loxodida; family Loxodidae; genus Loxodes; species Loxodes magnus. The sequence goes on from CAMPDV010007743.1 coordinate 3,358, forward strand.
CTTGTTGTTATCCTCCTTATGTTTGATTTCTTCCACCTTATTATCCACCCTATTATCCACCTTATTATTATCCACCCTATTGTCCTCCTTATTATCCACCTTATTATTATCCACCTTACTATCCTCCTTATTGCTATCCACCTTACTATCCTCCTTATTATTATCCACCTTACTATCCTCCTTATTATTGTCCACCCTATTGTCCTCCTTATTATTGTCCGCCTTATTACTATCCTCCTTATTGTCCTCCTTACTATCCTCCCTATGCTTGATTTCTTCCTCCTTACTGTCCGCCTTATTACTATCCACTCTATTGTTGTCCACCTTATTGTCCTCCTTATTACTATCCACCTTATTATTATCCACCCTATTGTTGTCCACCCTATTATCCTCCTTATTATCCACCTTATGTTTGATTTCTTCCACCTTATTATCCACCTTATTATTATCCACCTTGTTGTTATCCACCCTATTGGCCTCCTTACTATCCTCCTTATTGCTATCCATTTTATTACTATCCATCCTATTGTTGTCCACCTTATTACTATCCACCTTATTATTATCCATTTTATTACTATCCACCCTATTATTATCCTCCTTATTACTATCCTCCTTATTACTATCCACCTTATTACTATCCACCCTATTATTATCCACCCTATTACTATCCACCTTGTTGTCTTTATACTTATCCTTCTGCACTATCTAATCTTCTATTCTTATTCATTACAAGTTTATTTCTTAGCAAAGCACATTCCGTAAATAAGAACATCGCTAATAACAAAACAACTGCTGTTTTCATTTTGTTACTCTTTTTTCATCATTTCCTTATATTTCCCTTTTTTTCAACCGTTTCATGCTTATGTACATATCTTTTTCACTTTAACTAAAAACCGAAACTTTTTTCTGCTTATACTACAATTTTAGTTTTTTGGTTACAAATTAAAATGGCTGTCAACTTATCACTTTTTCATATTTTATACATCCATTCATATATCATGTTTCTACAAAATTTTATAATTATGACTTTTTTATTTTTATCAATAATTTAGCTTTTCATTATAACTAATTTACTTTTCTCAAATCACTTTTTATTTACTTTTTTCCAACTATTTTTAAAAACAATTTTTAACTTTTACCTATTTTTATTTATTTAATATACTCATTTTTAATTCTTTCTAAATGTAATTAAAAAATTAAATTTTATTGTCTTTTCTTCAATCAAAACTCTCATATTCAAATTCTCCTCTTTCATCAAAATCATGCATTCGTCCATCATGTCTTCTATTATCATCTCTATCATTTCCTTCATGTCTTCTATGTTGACCGTCTTCATTTCTCCATTCAAATTATAATAAGTTACGACCACCTTATTATTATCCTCCGGTTCTTCCACCACTTCCTCCTTATTGTTATCCACCTTATTGCTATCCACCTTGTTGTTATCCACCTTATTATTATCCACCTTATTATTATCCTCCTTATTATTATCCACCCTACTGTTGTCCACCCTATTATCCACCTTATTACTATCCACCCTATTATTATCCACCTTATTACTATCCACCCTATTGTCCTCCTTATTACTATCCTCCCTATTACTATCCACCCTATTGTCCTCCTTATTACTATCCACCTTACTATCCTCCTTATTACTATCCTCCTTATTGCTATCCACCTTGTTGTTATCCACCTTATTACTATCCTCCTTATTGCTATCCACCTTGTTGTTATCCACCTTATTACTATCCTCCTTATTATTATCCACCTTGTTGTTATCCTCCTTATGTTTGATTTCTTCCACCTTATTATCCACCTTATTACTATCCTCCTTATTGTTATCCTCCCTATTGTCCTCCTTATTATTATCCACCTTATTATTATCCACCTTACTATCCTCCTTATTGCTATCCACCTTACTATCCTCCTTATTATTATCCACCCTATTATCCACCTTATGCTTATCCACCCTATTGTTGTCCACCTTATTACTATCCACCTTATTATTATCCACCTTGTTGTTATCCTCCTTATGTTTGATTTCTTCCACCTTATTATCCACCCTATTATCCACCTTATTATTATCCACCCTATTGTCCTCCTTATTATCCACCTTATTATTATCCACCTTACTATCCTCCTTATTGCTATCCACCTTACTATCCTCCTTATTATTATCCACCTTACTATCCTCCTTATTATTGTCCACCCTATTGTCCTCCTTATTATTGTCCGCCTTATTACTATCCTCCTTATTGTCCTCCTTACTATCCTCCCTATGCTTGATTTCTTCCTCCTTACTGTCCGCCTTATTACTATCCACTCTATTGTTGTCCACCTTATTGTCCTCCTTATTACTATCCACCTTATTATTATCCACCCTATTGTTGTCCACCCTATTATCCTCCTTATTATCCACCTTATGTTTGATTTCTTCCACCTTATTATCCACCTTATTATTATCCACCTTGTTGTTATCCACCCTATTGGCCTCCTTACTATCCTCCTTATTGCTATCCATTTTATTACTATCCATCCTATTGTTGTCCACCTTATTACTATCCACCTTATTATTATCCATTTTATTACTATCCACCCTATTATTATCCTCCTTATTACTATCCTCCTTATTACTATCCACCTTATTACTATCCACCCTATTATTATCCACCCTATTACTATCCACCTTGTTGTCTTTATACTTATCCTTCTGCACTATCTAATCTTCTATTCTTATTCATTACAAGTTTATTTCTTAGCAAAGCACATTCCGTAAATAAGAACATCGCTAATAACAAAACAACTGCTGTTTTCATTTTGTTACTCTTTTTTCATCATTTCCTTATATTTCCCTTTTTTTCAACCGTTTCATGCTTATGTACATATCTTTTTCACTTTAACTAAAAACCGAAACTTTTTTCTGCTTATACTACAATTTTAGTTTTTTGGTTACAAATTAAAATGGCTGTCAACTTATCACTTTTTCATATTTTATACATCCATTCATATATCATGTTTCTACAAAATTTTATAATTATGACTTTTTTATTTTTATCAATAATTTAGCTTTTCATTATAACTAATTTACTTTTCTCAAATCACTTTTTATTTACTTTTTTCCAACTATTTTTAAAAACAATTTTTAACTTTTACCTATTTTTATTTATTTAATATACTCATTTTTAATTCTTTCTAAATGTAATTAAAAAATTAAATTTTATTGTCTTTTCTTCAATCAAAACTCTCATATTCAAATTCTCCTCTTTCATCAAAATCATGCATTCGTCCATCATGTCTTCTATTATCATCTCTATCATTTCCTTCATGTCTTCTATGTTGACCGTCTTCATTTCTCCATTCAAATTATAATAAGTTACGACCACCTTATTATTATCCTCCGGTTCTTCCACCACTTCCTCCTTATTGTTATCCACCTTATTGCTATCCACCTTGTTGTTATCCACCTTATTATTATCCACCTTATTATTATCCTCCTTATTATTATCCACCCTACTGTTGTCCACCCTATTATCCACCTTATGCTTGATTTCTTCCACCCTATTATTATCCACCTTATTACTATCCACCCTATTGTCCTCCTTATTACTATCCTCCCTATTACTATCCACCCTATTGTCCTCCTTATTACTATCCACCTTACTATCCTCCTTATTACTATCCTCCTTATTGCTATCCACCTTGTTGTTATCCACCTTATTACTATCCTCCTTATTGCTATCCACCTTGTTGTTATCCACCTTATTACTATCCTCCTTATTATTATCCACCTTGTTGTTATCCTCCTTATGTTTGATTTCTTCCACCTTATTATCCACCTTATTACTATCCTCCTTATTGTTATCCTCCCTATTGTCCTCCTTATTATTATCCACCTTATTATTATCCACCTTACTATCCTCCTTATTGCTATCCACCTTACTATCCTCCTTATTATTATCCACCCTATTATCCACCTTATGCTTATCCACCCTATTGTTGTCCACCTTATTACTATCCACCTTATTATTATCCACCTTGTTGTTATCCTCCTTATGTTTGATTTCTTCCACCTTATTATCCACCCTATTATCCACCTTATTATTATCCACCCTATTGTCCTCCTTATTATCCACCTTATTATTATCCACCTTACTATCCTCCTTATTGCTATCCACCTTACTATCCTCCTTATTATTATCCACCTTACTATCCTCCTTATTATTGTCCACCCTATTGTCCTCCTTATTATTGTCCGCCTTATTACTATCCTCCTTATTGTCCTCCTTACTATCCTCCCTATGCTTGATTTCTTCCTCCTTACTGTCCGCCTTATTACTATCCACTCTATTGTTGTCCACCTTATTGTCCTCCTTATTACTATCCACCTTATTATTATCCACCCTATTGTTGTCCACCCTATTATCCTCCTTATTATCCACCTTATGTTTGATTTCTTCCACCTTATTATCCACCTTATTATTATCCACCTTGTTGTTATCCACCCTATTGGCCTCCTTACTATCCTCCTTATTGCTATCCATTTTATTACTATCCATCCTATTGTTGTCCACCTTATTACTATCCACCTTATTATTATCCATTTTATTACTATCCACCCTATTATTATCCTCCTTATTACTATCCTCCTTATTACTATCCACCTTATTACTATCCACCCTATTATTATCCACCCTATTACTATCCACCTTGTTGTCTTTATACTTATCCTTCTGCACTATCTAATCTTCTATTCTTATTCATTACAAGTTTATTTCTTAGCAAAGCACATTCCGTAAATAAGAACATCGCTAATAACAAAACAACTGCTGTTTTCATTTTGTTACTCTTTTTTCATCATTTCCTTATATTTCCCTTTTTTTCAACCGTTTCATGCTTATGTACATATCTTTTTCACTTTAACTAAAAACCGAAACTTTTTTCTGCTTATACTACAATTTTAGTTTTTTGGTTACAAATTAAAATGGCTGTCAACTTATCACTTTTTCATATTTTATACATCCATTCATATATCATGTTTCTACAAAATTTTATAATTATGACTTTTTTATTTTTATCAATAATTTAGCTTTTCATTATAACTAATTTACTTTTCTCAAATCACTTTTTATTTACTTTTTTCCAACTATTTTTAAAAACAATTTTTAACTTTTACCTATTTTTATTTATTTAATATACTCATTTTTAATTCTTTCTAAATGTAATTAAAAAATTAAATTTTATTGTCTTTTCTTCAATCAAAACTCTCATATTCAAATTCTCCTCTTTCATCAAAATCATGCATTCGTCCATCATGTCTTCTATTATCATCTCTATCATTTCCTTCATGTCTTCTATGTTGACCGTCTTCATTTCTCCATTCAAATTATAATAAGTTACGACCACCTTATTATTATCCTCCGGTTCTTCCACCACTTCCTCCTTATTGTTATCCACCTTATTGCTATCCACCTTGTTGTTATCCACCTTATTATTATCCACCTTATTATTATCCTCCTTATTATTATCCACCCTACTGTTGTCCACCCTATTATCCACCTTATGCTTGATTTCTTCCACCCTATTATTATCCACCTTATTACTATCCACCCTATTGTCCTCCTTATTACTATCCTCCCTATTACTATCCACCCTATTGTCCTCCTTATTACTATCCACCTTACTATCCTCCTTATTACTATCCTCCTTATTGCTATCCACCTTGTTGTTATCCACCTTATTACTATCCTCCTTATTGCTATCCACCTTGTTGTTATCCACCTTATTACTATCCTCCTTATTATTATCCACCTTGTTGTTATCCTCCTTATGTTTGATTTCTTCCACCTTATTATCCACCTTATTACTATCCTCCTTATTGTTATCCTCCCTATTGTCCTCCTTATTATTATCCACCTTATTATTATCCACCTTACTATCCTCCTTATTGCTATCCACCTTACTATCCTCCTTATTATTATCCACCCTATTATCCACCTTATGCTTATCCACCCTATTGTTGTCCACCTTATTACTATCCACCTTATTATTATCCACCTTGTTGTTATCCTCCTTATGTTTGATTTCTTCCACCTTATTATCCACCCTATTATCCACCTTATTATTATCCACCCTATTGTCCTCCTTATTATCCACCTTATTATTATCCACCTTACTATCCTCCTTATTGCTATCCACCTTACTATCCTCCTTATTATTATCCACCTTACTATCCTCCTTATTATTGTCCACCCTATTGTCCTCCTTATTATTGTCCGCCTTATTACTATCCTCCTTATTGTCCTCCTTACTATCCTCCCTATGCTTGATTTCTTCCTCCTTACTGTCCGCCTTATTACTATCCACTCTATTGTTGTCCACCTTATTGTCCTCCTTATTACTATCCACCTTATTATTATCCACCCTATTGTTGTCCACCCTATTATCCTCCTTATTATCCACCTTATGTTTGATTTCTTCCACCTTATTATCCACCTTATTATTATCCACCTTGTTGTTATCCACCCTATTGGCCTCCTTACTATCCTCCTTATTGCTATCCATTTTATTACTATCCATCCTATTGTTGTCCACCTTATTACTATCCACCTTATTATTATCCATTTTATTACTATCCACCCTATTATTATCCTCCTTATTACTATCCTCCTTATTACTATCCACCTTATTACTATCCACCCTATTATTATCCACCCTATTACTATCCACCTTGTTGTCTTTATACTTATCCTTCTGCACTATCTAATCTTCTATTCTTATTCATTACAAGTTTATTTCTTAGCAAAGCACATTCCGTAAATAAGAACATCGCTAATAACAAAACAACTGCTGTTTTCATTTTGTTACTCTTTTTTCATCATTTCCTTATATTTCCCTTTTTTTCAACCGTTTCATGCTTATGTACATATCTTTTTCACTTTAACTAAAAACCGAAACTTTTTTCTGCTTATACTACAATTTTAGTTTTTTGGTTACAAATTAAAATGGCTGTCAACTTATCACTTTTTCATATTTTATACATCCATTCATATATCATGTTTCTACAAAATTTTATAATTATGACTTTTTTATTTTTATCAATAATTTAGCTTTTCATTATAACTAATTTACTTTTCTCAAATCACTTTTTATTTACTTTTTTCCAACTATTTTTAAAAACAATTTTTAACTTTTACCTATTTTTATTTATTTAATATACTCATTTTTAATTCTTTCTAAATGTAATTAAAAAATTAAATTTTATTGTCTTTTCTTCAATCAAAACTCTCATATTCAAATTCTCCTCTTTCATCAAAATCATGCATTCGTCCATCATGTCTTCTATTATCATCTCTATCATTTCCTTCATGTCTTCTATGTTGACCGTCTTCATTTCTCCATTCAAATTATAATAAGTTACGACCACCTTATTATTATCCTCCGGTTCTTCCACCACTTCCTCCTTATTGTTATCCACCTTATTGCTATCCACCTTGTTGTTATCCACCTTATTATTATCCACCTTATTATTATCCTCCTTATTATTATCCACCCTACTGTTGTCCACCCTATTATCCACCTTATGCTTGATTTCTTCCACCCTATTATTATCCACCTTATTACTATCCACCCTATTGTCCTCCTTATTACTATCCTCCCTATTACTATCCACCCTATTGTCCTCCTTATTACTATCCACCTTACTATCCTCCTTATTACTATCCTCCTTATTGCTATCCACCTTGTTGTTATCCACCTTATTACTATCCTCCTTATTGCTATCCACCTTGTTGTTATCCACCTTATTACTATCCTCCTTATTATTATCCACCTTGTTGTTATCCTCCTTATGTTTGATTTCTTCCACCTTATTATCCACCTTATTACTATCCTCCTTATTGTTATCCTCCCTATTGTCCTCCTTATTATTATCCACCTTATTATTATCCACCTTACTATCCTCCTTATTGCTATCCACCTTACTATCCTCCTTATTATTATCCACCCTATTATCCACCTTATGCTTATCCACCCTATTGTTGTCCACCTTATTACTATCCACCTTATTATTATCCACCTTGTTGTTATCCTCCTTATGTTTGATTTCTTCCACCTTATTATCCACCCTATTATCCACCTTATTATTATCCACCCTATTGTCCTCCTTATTATCCACCTTATTATTATCCACCTTACTATCCTCCTTATTGCTATCCACCTTACTATCCTCCTTATTATTATCCACCTTACTATCCTCCTTATTATTGTCCACCCTATTGTCCTCCTTATTATTGTCCGCCTTATTACTATCCTCCTTATTGTCCTCCTTACTATCCTCCCTATGCTTGATTTCTTCCTCCTTACTGTCCGCCTTATTACTATCCACTCTATTGTTGTCCACCTTATTGTCCTCCTTATTACTATCCACCTTATTATTATCCACCCTATTGTTGTCCACCCTATTATCCTCCTTATTATCCACCTTATGTTTGATTTCTTCCACCTTATTATCCACCTTATTATTATCCACCTTGTTGTTATCCACCCTATTGGCCTCCTTACTATCCTCCTTATTGCTATCCATTTTATTACTATCCATCCTATTGTTGTCCACCTTATTACTATCCACCTTATTATTATCCATTTTATTACTATCCACCCTATTATTATCCTCCTTATTACTATCCTCCTTATTACTATCCACCTTATTACTATCCACCCTATTATTATCCACCCTATTACTATCCACCTTGTTGTCTTTATACTTATCCTTCTGCACTATCTAATCTTCTATTCTTATTCATTACAAGTTTATTTCTTAGCAAAGCACATTCCGTAAATAAGAACATCGCTAATAACAAAACAACTGCTGTTTTCATTTTGTTACTCTTTTTTCATCATTTCCTTATATTTCCCTTTTTTTCAACCGTTTCATGCTTATGTACATATCTTTTTCACTTTAACTAAAAACCGAAACTTTTTTCTGCTTATACTACAATTTTAGTTTTTTGGTTACAAATTAAAATGGCTGTCAACTTATCACTTTTTCATATTTTATACATCCATTCATATATCATGTTTCTACAAAATTTTATAATTATGACTTTTTTATTTTTATCAATAATTTAGCTTTTCATTATAACTAATTTACTTTTCTCAAATCACTTTTTATTTACTTTTTTCCAACTATTTTTAAAAACAATTTTTAACTTTTACCTATTTTTATTTATTTAATATACTCATTTTTAATTCTTTCTAAATGTAATTAAAAAATTAAATTTTATTGTCTTTTCTTCAATCAAAACTCTCATATTCAAATTCTCCTCTTTCATCAAAATCATGCATTCGTCCATCATGTCTTCTATTATCATCTCTATCATTTCCTTCATGTCTTCTATGTTGACCGTCTTCATTTCTCCATTCAAATTATAATAAGTTACGACCACCTTATTATTATCCTCCGGTTCTTCCACCACTTCCTCCTTATTGTTATCCACCTTATTGCTATCCACCTTGTTGTTATCCACCTTATTATTATCCACCTTATTATTATCCTCCTTATTATTATCCACCCTACTGTTGTCCACCCTATTATCCACCTTATGCTTGATTTCTTCCACCCTATTATTATCCACCTTATTACTATCCACCCTATTGTCCTCCTTATTACTATCCTCCCTATTACTATCCACCCTATTGTCCTCCTTATTACTATCCACCTTACTATCCTCCTTATTACTATCCTCCTTATTGCTATCCACCTTGTTGTTATCCACCTTATTACTATCCTCCTTATTGCTATCCACCTTGTTGTTATCCACCTTATTACTATCCTCCTTATTATTATCCACCTTGTTGTTATCCTCCTTATGTTTGATTTCTTCCACCTTATTATCCACCTTATTACTATCCTCCTTATTGTTATCCTCCCTATTGTCCTCCTTATTATTATCCACCTTATTATTATCCACCTTACTATCCTCCTTATTGCTATCCACCTTACTATCCTCCTTATTATTATCCACCCTATTATCCACCTTATGCTTATCCACCCTATTGTTGTCCACCTTATTACTATCCACCTTATTATTATCCACCTTGTTGTTATCCTCCTTATGTTTGATTTCTTCCACCTTATTATCCACCCTATTATCCACCTTATTATTATCCACCCTATTGTCCTCCTTATTATCCACCTTATTATTATCCACCTTACTATCCTCCTTATTGCTATCCACCTTACTATCCTCCTTATTATTATCCACCTTACTATCCTCCTTATTATTGTCCACCCTATTGTCCTCCTTATTATTGTCCGCCTTATTACTATCCTCCTTATTGTCCTCCTTACTATCCTCCCTATGCTTGATTTCTTCCTCCTTACTGTCCGCCTTATTACTATCCACTCTATTGTTGTCCACCTTATTGTCCTCCTTATTACTATCCACCTTATTATTATCCACCCTATTGTTGTCCACCCTATTATCCTCCTTATTATCCACCTTATGTTTGATTTCTTCCACCTTATTATCCACCTTATTATTATCCACCTTGTTGTTATCCACCCTATTGGCCTCCTTACTATCCTCCTTATTGCTATCCATTTTATTACTATCCATCCTATTGTTGTCCACCTTATTACTATCCACCTTATTATTATCCATTTTATTACTATCCACCCTATTATTATCCTCCTTATTACTATCCTCCTTATTACTATCCACCTTATTACTATCCACCCTATTATTATCCACCCTATTACTATCCACCTTGTTGTCTTTATACTTATCCTTCTGCACTATCTAATCTTCTATTCTTATTCATTACAAGTTTATTTCTTAGCAAAGCACATTCCGTAAATAAGAACATCGCTAATAACAAAACAACTGCTGTTTTCATTTTGTTACTCTTTTTTCATCATTTCCTTATATTTCCCTTTTTTTCAACCGTTTCATGCTTATGTACATATCTTTTTCACTTTAACTAAAAACCGAAACTTTTTTCTGCTTATACTACAATTTTAGTTTTTTGGTTACAAATTAAAATGGCTGTCAACTTATCACTTTTTCATATTTTATACATCCATTCATATATCATGTTTCTACAAAATTTTATAATTATGACTTTTTTATTTTTATCAATAATTTAGCTTTTCATTATAACTAATTTACTTTTCTCAAATCACTTTTTATTTACTTTTTTCCAACTATTTTTAAAAACAATTTTTAACTTTTACCTATTTTTATTTATTTAATATACTCATTTTTAATTCTTTCTAAATGTAATTAAAAAATTAAATTTTATTGTCTTTTCTTCAATCAAAACTCTCATATTCAAATTCTCCTCTTTCATCAAAATCATGCATTCGTCCATCATGTCTTCTATTATCATCTCTATCATTTCCTTCATGTCTTCTATGTTGACCGTCTTCATTTCTCCATTCAAATTATAATAAGTTACGACCACCTTATTATTATCCTCCGGTTCTTCCACCACTTCCTCCTTATTGTTATCCACCTTATTGCTATCCACCTTGTTGTTATCCACCTTATTATTATCCACCTTATTATTATCCTCCTTATTATTATCCACCCTACTGTTGTCCACCCTATTATCCACCTTATGCTTGATTTCTTCCACCCTATTATTATCCACCTTATTACTATCCACCCTATTGTCCTCCTTATTACTATCCTCCCTATTACTATCCACCCTATTGTCCTCCTTATTACTATCCACCTTACTATCCTCCTTATTACTATCCTCCTTATTGCTATCCACCTTGTTGTTATCCACCTTATTACTATCCTCCTTATTGCTATCCACCTTGTTGTTATCCACCTTATTACTATCCTCCTTATTATTATCCACCTTGTTGTTATCCTCCTTATGTTTGATTTCTTCCACCTTATTATCCACCTTATTACTATCCTCCTTATTGTTATCCTCCCTATTGTCCTCCTTATTATTATCCACCTTATTATTATCCACCTTACTATCCTCCTTATTGCTATCCACCTTACTATCCTCCTTATTATTATCCACCCTATTATCCACCTTATGCTTATCCACCCTATTGTTGTCCACCTTATTACTATCCACCTTATTATTATCCACCTTGTTGTTATCCTCCTTATGTTTGATTTCTTCCACCTTATTATCCACCCTATTATCCACCTTATTATTATCCACCCTATTGTCCTCCTTATTATCCACCTTATTATTATCCACCTTACTATCCTCCTTATTGCTATCCACCTTACTATCCTCCTTATTATTATCCACCTTACTATCCTCCTTATTATTGTCCACCCTATTGTCCTCCTTATTATTGTCCGCCTTATTACTATCCTCCTTATTGTCCTCCTTACTATCCTCCCTATGCTTGATTTCTTCCTCCTTACTGTCCGCCTTATTACTATCCACTCTATTGTTGTCCACCTTATTGTCCTCCTTATTACTATCCACCTTATTATTATCCACCCTATTGTTGTCCACCCTATTATCCTCCTTATTATCCACCTTATGTTTGATTTCTTCCACCTTATTATCCACCTTATTATTATCCACCTTGTTGTTATCCACCCTATTGGCCTCCTTACTATCCTCCTTATTGCTATCCATTTTATTACTATCCATCCTATTGTTGTCCACCTTATTACTATCCACCTTATTATTATCCATTTTATTACTATCCACCCTATTATTATCCTCCTTATTACTATCCTCCTTATTACTATCCACCTTATTACTATCCACCCTATTATTATCCACCCTATTACTATCCACCTTGTTGTCTTTATACTTATCCTTCTGCACTATCTAATCTTCTATTCTTATTCATTACAAGTTTATTTCTTAGCAAAGCACATTCCGTAAATAAGAACATCGCTAATAACAAAACAACTGCTGTTTTCATTTTGTTACTCTTTTTTCATCATTTCCTTATATTTCCCTTTTTTTCAACCGTTTCATGCTTATGTACATATCTTTTTCACTTTAACTAAAAACCGAAACTTTTTTCTGCTTATACTACAATTTTAGTTTTTTGGTTACAAATTAAAATGGCTGTCAACTTATCACTTTTTCATATTTTATACATCCATTCATATATCATGTTTCTACAAAATTTTATAATTATGACTTTTTTATTTTTATCAATAATTTAGCTTTTCATTATAACTAATTTACTTTTCTCAAATCACTTTTTATTTACTTTTTTCCAACTATTTTTAAAAACAATTTTTAACTTTTACCTATTTTTATTTATTTAATATACTCATTTTTAATTCTTTCTAAATGTAATTAAAAAATTAAATTTTATTGTCTTTTCTTCAATCAAAACTCTCATATTCAAATTCTCCTCTTTCATCAAAATCATGCATTCGTCCATCATGTCTTCTATTATCATCTCTATCATTTCCTTCATGTCTTCTATGTTGACCGTCTTCATTTCTCCATTCAAATTATAATAAGTTACGACCACCTTATTATTATCCTCCGGTTCTTCCACCACTTCCTCCTTATTGTTATCCACCTTATTGCTATCCACCTTGTTGTTATCCACCTTATTATTATCCACCTTATTATTATCCTCCTTATTATTATCCACCCTACTGTTGTCCACCCTATTATCCACCTTATGCTTGATTTCTTCCACCCTATTATTATCCACCTTATTACTATCCACCCTATTGTCCTCCTTATTACTATCCTCCCTATTACTATCCACCCTATTGTCCTCCTTATTACTATCCACCTTACTATCCTCCTTATTACTATCCTCCTTATTGCTATCCACCTTGTTGTTATCCACCTTATTACTATCCTCCTTATTGCTATCCACCTTGTTGTTATCCACCTTATTACTATCCTCCTTATTATTATCCACCTTGTTGTTATCCTCCTTATGTTTGATTTCTTCCACCTTATTATCCACCTTATTACTATCCTCCTTATTGTTATCCTCCCTATTGTCCTCCTTATTATTATCCACCTTATTATTATCCACCTTACTATCCTCCTTATTGCTATCCACCTTACTATCCTCCTTATTATTATCCACCCTATTATCCACCTTATGCTTATCCACCCTATTGTTGTCCACCTTATTACTATCCACCTTATTATTATCCACCTTGTTGTTATCCTCCTTATGTTTGATTTCTTCCACCTTATTATCCACCCTATTATCCACCTTATTATTATCCACCCTATTGTCCTCCTTATTATCCACCTTATTATTATCCACCTTACTATCCTCCTTATTGCTATCCACCTTACTATCCTCCTTATTATTATCCACCTTACTATCCTCCTTATTATTGTCCACCCTATTGTCCTCCTTATTATTGTCCGCCTTATTACTATCCTCCTTATTGTCCTCCTTACTATCCTCCCTATGCTTGATTTCTTCCTCCTTACTGTCCGCCTTATTACTATCCACTCTATTGTTGTCCACCTTATTGTCCTCCTTATTACTATCCACCTTATTATTATCCACCCTATTGTTGTCCACCCTATTATCCTCCTTATTATCCACCTTATGTTTGATTTCTTCCACCTTATTATCCACCTTATTATTATCCACCTTGTTGTTATCCACCCTATTGGCCTCCTTACTATCCTCCTTATTGCTATCCATTTTATTACTATCCATCCTATTGTTGTCCACCTTATTACTATCCACCTTATTATTATCCATTTTATTACTATCCACCCTATTATTATCCTCCTTATTACTATCCTCCTTATTACTATCCACCTTATTACT
>CAMPDV010007744.1:0-16953 GCA_946699065.1 Loxodes magnus
AATGAACTCTGAATCACTGGATATAGCCACAGCATAATACATGACTAGTGTGACCACTCATTGTCTTACAGGTACCTGGTCTTGACGTCCCATAGTCTCACCGTATAATCATCGACTTCCTGATACGATGAACTCTGAATCACTGGATATAGCCACAGCATATACATAACTAGTGTGACCACTCATGGTCTTACAGGTACCTGTCTTGACGTCCCATAGTCTCACCGTATTATCTCGACTTCCCGATACGATGAACTCTGAATCACTGGATATAGCCACAGATCATACATGACTAGTGTGACCACTCATGGTCTTACAGGTACCTGTCTTGACGTCCCATAGTCTCACCGTATTATCTCGACTTCCTGATACAATGAACTCTGAATCACTGGATATAGCCACAGCATAATACATAATTAGTGTGACCACTCATGGTCTTACAGGTACCTGTCTTGACGTCCCATAGTCTCACCGTATAATCATCTACTTCCTGATACGATGAACTCTGAATCACTGGATATAGCCACAGATCATACATGACTAGTGTGACCACTCATGGTCTTACAGGTACCTGTCTTGACGTCCTATAGTCTCACCGTCTAATCTCCACTTCCCGATACGATGAACTCTGAATCACTGGATATAGCCACAGATCATACTGAAGCTGCGTGACCACTCATGGTCTTACAGGTACCTGTCTTGACGTCCCATAGTCTCACCGTATAATCATAACTTCCCGATACGATGAACTCTGAATCACTGGATATAGCCACAGATCATACATGACTAGTGTGACCACTCATGGTCCTACAGGTACCTGTCTTGACGTCCCATAGTCTCACCGTTTAATCATGACTTCCCGATACAATGAACTCTGAATCACTGGATATAGCCACAGATCATACTGAAGCTGCGTGACCACTCATGGTCCTACAGGTACCTGTCTTGACGTCCCATAGTCTCACCGTATAATCATCGACTTCCTGATACGATGAACTCTGAATCACTGGATATAGCCACAGCATAATACATGAAGCTAGTGTGACCACTCATGGTCCTACAGGTACCTGTCTTGACGTCCCATAGTCTCACCGTATTATCTCGACTTCCTGATACAATGAACTCTGAATCACTGGATATAGCCACAGCATCATACATGAAGCTAGTGTGACCACTCATGGTCTTACAGGTACCTGTCTTGACGTCCCATAGTCTCACCGTATTATCTCGACTTCCTGATACAATGAACTCTGAATCACTGGATATAGCCACAGCATATACATAACTAGTGTGACCACTCATGGTCTTACAGGTACCTGTCTTGACGTCCCATAGTCTCACCGTATTATCATCGACTTCCCGATACGATGAACTCTGAATCACTGGATATAGCCACAGATCATACATGAAGCTAGTGTGACCACTCATGGTCTTACAGGTACCTGTCTTGACGTCCCATAGTCTCACCGTATTATCTCGACTTCCTGATACAATGAACTCTGAATCACTGGATATAGCCACAGCATAATACATGAAGCTAGTGTGACCACTCATGGTCTTACAGGTACCTGTCTTGACGTCCCATAGTCTCACCGTATAATCATAACTTCCTGATACAATGAACTCTGAATCACTGGATATAGCCACAGATCATACATGACTAGTGTGACCACTCATGGTCTTACAGGTACCTGTCTTGACGTCCTATAGTCTCACCGTCTAATCTCCACTTCCCGATACGATGAACTCTGAATCACTGGATATAGCCACAGATCATACTGAAGCTGCGTGACCACTCATGGTCTTACAGGTACCTGTCTTGACGTCCCATAGTCTCACCGTATAATCATAACTTCCCGATACGATGAACTCTGAATCACTGGATATAGCACAGATCATAAATGACTAGTGTGACCACTCATGGTCCTACAGGTACCTGTCTTGACGTCCCATAGTCTCACCGTTTAATCATGACTTCCCGATACAATGAACTCTGAATCACTGGATATAGCCACAGATAATACTGAAGCTGCGTGACCACTCATGGTCTTACAGGTACCTGTCTTGACGTCCCATAGTCTCACCGTATAATCATAACTTCCCGATACGATGAACTCTGAATCACTGGATATAGCCACAGATCATACATGACTAGTGTGACCACTCATGGTCTTACAGGTACCTGTCTTGACGTCCCATAGTCTCACCGTATTATCTCGACTTCCTGATACGATGAACTCTGAATCACTGGATATAGCCACAGATAATACTGAAGCTGCGTGACCACTCATGGTCTTACAGGTACCTGTCTTGACGTCCCATAGTCTCACCGTATTATCTCGACTTCCTGATACAATGAACTCTGAATCACTGGATATAGCCACAGATAATACTGAAGCTGCGTGACCACTCATGGTCTTACAGGTACCTGTCTTGACGTCCCATAGTCTCACCGTATTATCTCGACTTCCTGATACAATGAACTCTGAATCACTGGATATAGCCACAGATCATACATGACTAGTGTGACCACTCATGGTCTTACAGGTACCTGTCTTGACGTCCCATAGTCTCACCGTATTATCTCGACTTCCTGATACAATGAACTCTGAATCACTGGATATAGCCACAGATAATACTGAAGCTGCGTGACCACTCATGGTCTTACAGGTACCTGTCTTGACGTCCCATAGTCTCACCGTATTATCTCGACTTCCTGATACAATGAACTCTGAATCACTGGATATAGCCACAGCATATACATTACTAGTGTGACCACTCATGGTCTTACAGGTACCTGTCTTGACGTCCCATAGTCTCACCGTATAATCATAACTTCCCGATACGATGAACTCTGAATTACTGGATATAGCCACAGATAATACTGAAGCTGCGTGACCACTCATGGTCTTACAGGTACCTGTCTTGACGTCCCATAGTCTCACCGTATAATCATAACTTCCCGATACGATGAACTCTGAATCACTGGATATAGCCACAGATCATACATGACTAGTGTGACCACTCATGGTCTTACAGGTACCTGTCTTGACGTCCCATAGTCTCACCGTATTATCTCGACTTCCTGATACGATGAACTCTGAATCACTGGATATAGCCACAGATAATACTGAAGCTGCGTGACCACTCATGGTCTTACAGGTACCTGTCTTGACGTCCCATAGTCTCACCGTATTATCTCGACTTCCTGATACAATGAACTCTGAATCACTGGATATAGCCACAGATAATACTGAAGCTGCGTGACCACTCATGGTCTTACAGGTACCTGTCTTGACGTCCCATAGTCTCACCGTATTATCTCGACTTCCTGATACAATGAACTCTGAATCACTGGATATAGCCACAGATCATACATGACTAGTGTGACCACTCATGGTCTTACAGGTACCTGTCTTGACGTCCCATAGTCTCACCGTATTATCTCGACTTCTCGATACGATGAACTCTGAATCACTGGATATAGCCACAGCATATACATAACTAGTGTGACCACTCATGGTCCTACAGGTACCTGTCTTGACGTCCCATAGTCTCACCGTATAATCTCCACTTCCCGATACGATGAACTCTGAATCACTGGATATAGCCACAGCATATACATAACTAGTGTGACCACTCATGGTCCTACAGGTACCTGTCTTGACGTCCCATAGTCTCACCGTATTATCTCGACTTCCTGATACAATGAACTCTGAATCACTGGATATAGCCACAGCATATACATAACTAGTGTGACCACTCATGGTCTTACAGGTACCTGTCTTGACGTCCCATAGTCTCACCGTATTATCTCGACTTCCTGATACAATGAACTCTGAATCACTGGATATAGCCACAGCATATACATAACTAGTGTGACCACTCATGGTCTTACAGGTACCTGTCTTGACGTCCCATAGTCTCACCGTATTATCTCGACTTCCTGATACAATGAACTCTGAATCACTGGATATAGCCACAGATAATACATAATTTGTGTGACCACTCATGGTCTTACAGGTACCTGTCTTGACGTCCCATAGTCTCACCGTATAATCTCTACTTCCTGATACGATGAACTCTGAATCACTGGATATAGCCACAGATCATACATGACTAGTGTGACCACTCATGGTCTTACAGGTACCTGTCTTGACGTCCCATAGTCTCACCGTTATATCATCGACTTCCCGATACGATGAACTCTGAATCACTGGATATAGCCACAGATCATACATGACTTGTGTGACCACTCATGGTCTTACAGGTACCTGTCTTGACGTCCCATAGTCTCACCGTTTAATCATCCACTTCCCGATACAATGAACTCTGAATCACTGGATATAGCCACAGATAATACTGAAGCTGCGCTGACCACTCATGGTCTTACAGGTACCTGTCTTGACGTCCCATAGTCTCACCGTTATATCATCGACTTCCTGATACAATGAACTCTGAATCACTGGATATAGCCACAGCATATACATAACTAGTGTGACCACTCATGGTCCTACAGGTACCTGTCTTGACGTCCCATAGTCTCACCGTATAATCTCGACTTCCTGATACAATGAACTCTGAATCACTGGATATAGCCACAGATAATACATATCTAGTGTGACCACTCATGGTCTTACAGGTACCTGTCTTGATGTCCCATAGTCTCACCGTCTAATCATCCACTTCCCGATACGATGAACTCTGAATCACTGGATATAGCCACAGATCATACATGAATTTGTGTGACCACTCATGGTCCTACAGGTACCTGTCTTGACGTACCATAGTCTCACCGTATAATCATCGACTTCCTGATACGATGAACTCTGAATCACTGGATATAGCCACAGATCATACATAACTAGTGTGACCACTCATGGTCCTACAGGTACCTGTCTTGACGTCCCATAGTCTCACCGTATTATCTCGACTTCCTGATACAATGAACTCTGAATCACTGGATATAGCCACAGCATATACATAACTAGTGTGACCACTCATGGTCTTACAGGTACCTGTCTTGACGTCCCATAGTCTCACCGTATAATCATAACTTCCCGATACGATCTCTGAATCACTGGATATAGCCACAGCATATACATAACTAGTGTGACCACTCATGGTCTTACAGGTACCTCTTGACGTCCCATAGTCTCACCGTATTATCTCGACTTCCTGATACAATGAACTCTGAATCACACAGATAATATGAACTCTGAATCACTGGATATAGCCACAGATACAATGAATGAATACTGGATATAGCCACAGAATACATGACTGTGTGACCACTCATGGTCTTACTGTATTATCTACCTGTCTTGACGTCCCATAGTCTCACCAGGTACCTGTCTTATCCCATATCGTATAATCTCCACTTCCCGATACGATGAACTCTGAATCACTGGATATAGCTTGACAGCATATACATACAATGAACTCTGTGTGACCACTCATGGTCTTACAGGTACCTGTCTTGACGTCCCATAGTCTCACCGTATGAATCTCACTGGATATAGACTTCACCTGTCTTGACGTCCATATACTGAATCACTGGATATGAACTCTGGACGTATGAATACAATGAACTGTGACCACTCATACAGGTACCCTTGACATAGCATATACACCGTATTATCTCGACTTCTCGATACGATGAACTCTGATACATATAGCTCTAGTGTGACCACTCATACAGGTACCTGTGACCACTCTAGTGTGACCACTCATGGTCTTACAGGTACCTGTCTTGACGTCCCATAGTCTCACCGTATTATCTCGACTTGAACTCTGATACTGGATATAGCCACAGCATATACTACTAGTGTGACCACTCATACAGGTACTTGTCCCATAGTCTCACCGTATATCTCGACTTCTCGATACACTCTGAATCACTGGATATAGCCACAGATCATACATGACTAGTGTGACCACTCATGGTCTTACAGGTACCTGTCTTGACGTCCCATAGTCTCACCGTATTATCTCGACTTCCTGATACAATGAACTCTGAATCACTGGATATAGCCACAGCATATACATTACTAGTGTGACCACTCATGGTCCTACAGGTACCTGTCTTGACGTCCCATAGTCTCACCGTATTATCTCGACTTCTCGATACGATGAACTCTGAATCACTGGATATAGCCACAGATCATACATGACTAGTGTGACCACTCATGGTCTTACAGGTACCTGTCTTGACGTCCCATAGTCTCACCGTATTATCTCGACTTCCTGATACAATGAACTCTGAATCACTGGATATAGCCACAGCATATACATAACTAGTGTGACCACTCATGGTCCTACAGGTACCTGTCTTGACGTCCCATAGTCTCACCGTATTATCTCGACTTCCTGATACAATGAACTCTGAATCACTGGATATAGCCACAGATAATACTGAAGCTGTGTGACCACTCATGGTCTTACAGGTACCTGTCTTGACGTCCCATAGTCTCACCGTATTATCTCGACTTCTCGATACGATGAACTCTGAATCACTGGATATAGCCACAGATCATACATGACTAGTGTGACCACTCATGGTCTTACAGGTACCTGTCTTGACGTCCCATAGTCTCACCGTATTATCTCGACTTCCTGATACAATGAACTCTGAATCACTGGATATAGCCACAGCATATACATAACTAGTGTGACCACTCATGGTCTTACAGGTACCTGTCTTGACGTCCCATAGTCTCACCGTATTATCTCGACTTCCTGATACAATGAACTCTGAATCACTGGATATAGCCACAGCATATACATAACTAGTGTGACCACTCATGGTCTTACAGGTACCTGTCTTGACGTCCCATAGTCTCACCGTATTATCTCGACTTCCCGATACGATGAACTCTGAATCACTGGATATAGCCACAGATCATACATGACTAGTGTGACCACTCATGGTCTTACAGGTACCTGTCTTGACGTCCCATAGTCTCACCGTATTATCTCGACTTCCTGATACAATGAACTCTGAATCACTGGATATAGCCACAGATAATACTGAAGCTGCGTGACCACTCATGGTCTTACAGGTACCTGTCTTGACGTCCCATAGTCTCACCGTATTATCTCGACTTCCTGATACAATGAACTCTGAATCACTGGATATAGCCACAGATAATACTGAAGCTGCGTGACCACTCATGGTCTTACAGGTACCTGTCTTGACGTCCCATAGTCTCACCGTATTATCTCGACTTCCTGATACAATGAACTCTGAATCACTGGATATAGCCACAGATCATACATGACTAGTGTGACCACTCATGGTCTTACAGGTACCTGTCTTGACGTCCCATAGTCTCACCGTATTATCTCGACTTCTCGATACGATGAACTCTGAATCACTGGATATAGCCACAGCATATACATAACTAGTGTGACCACTCATGGTCCTACAGGTACCTGTCTTGACGTCCCATAGTCTCACCGTATAATCTCCACTTCCCGATACGATGAACTCTGAATCACTGGATATAGCCACAGCATATACATAACTAGTGTGACCACTCATGGTCCTACAGGTACCTGTCTTGACGTCCCATAGTCTCACCGTATTATCTCAACTTCCCGATACGATTAACTCTGAATCACTGGATATAGCCACAAATAATACATGACTAGTGTGACCACTCATTGTCTTACAGGTACTGGTCTTGACGTCCCATAGTCTAACCGTATAATCATGACTTCCCGATACGATGAACTCTGAATCACTGGATATAGCCACAGCATATACATAACTAGTGTGACCACTCATGGTCTTACAGGTACCTGTCTTGACGTCCCATAGTCTCACCGTATTATCTCGACTTCCCGATACGATGAACTCTGAATCACTGGATATAGCCACAGATCATACATGACTAGTGTGACCACTCATGGTCTTACAGGTACCTGTCTTGACGTCCCATAGTCTCACCGTATTATCTCGACTTCCTGATACAATGAACTCTGAATCACTGGATATAGCCACAGATAATACATAATTTGTGTGACCACTCATGGTCTTACAGGTACCTGTCTTGACGTCCCATAGTCTCACCGTATAATCTCTACTTCCCGATACGATGAACTCTGAATCACTGGATATAGCCACAGATCATACATGACTAGTGTGACCACTCATGGTCTTACAGGTACCTGTCTTGACGTCCTATAGTCTCACCGTCTAATCTCCACTTCCCGATACGATGAACTCTGAATCACTGGATATAGCCACAGATCATACTGAAGCTGCGTGACCACTCATGGTCTTACAGGTACCTGTCTTGACGTCCCATAGTCTCACCGTATAATCATAACTTCCCGATACGATGAACTCTGAATCACTGGATATAGCCACAGATCATACATGACTAGTGTGACCACTCATGGTCCTACAGGTACCTGTCTTGACGTCCCATAGTCTCACCGTTTAATCATGACTTCCCGATACAATGAACTCTGAATCACTGGATATAGCCACAGATCATACTGAAGCTGCGTGACCACTCATGGTCCTACAGGTACCTGTCTTGACGTCCCATAGTCTCACCGTATAATCATAACTTCCCGATACGATGAACTCTGAATCACTGGATATAGCCACAGCATATACATAACTAGTGTGACCACTCATGGTCCTACAGGTACCTGTCTTGACGTCCCATAGTCTCACCGTATTATCTCGACTTCCTGATACAATGAACTCTGAATCACTGGATATAGCCACAGCATATACATAACTAGTGTGACCACTCATGGTCTTACAGGTACCTGTCTTGACGTCCCATAGTCTCACCGTATTATCTCGACTTCCTGATACAATGAACTCTGAATCACTGGATATAGCCACAGCATATACATAACTAGTGTGACCACTCATGGTCTTACAGGTACCTGTCTTGACGTCCCATAGTCTCACCGTATTATCTCGACTTCCCGATACGATGAACTCTGAATCACTGGATATAGCCACAGATCATACATGACTAGTGTGACCACTCATGGTCTTACAGGTACCTGTCTTGACGTCCCATAGTCTCACCGTATTATCTCGACTTCCTGATACAATGAACTCTGAATCACTGGATATAGCCACAGCATATACATTACTAGTGTGACCACTCATGGTCTTACAGGTACCTGTCTTGACGTCCCATAGTCTCACCGTATAATCATAACTTCCTGATACAATGAACTCTGAATCACTGGATATAGCCACAGATCATACATGACTAGTGTGACCACTCATGGTCTTACAGGTACCTGTCTTGACGTCCTATAGTCTCACCGTCTAATCTCCACTTCCCGATACGATGAACTCTGAATCACTGGATATAGCCACAGATCATACTGAAGCTGCGTGACCACTCATGGTCTTACAGGTACCTGTCTTGACGTCCCATAGTCTCACCGTATAATCATAACTTCCCGATACGATGAACTCTGAATCACTGGATATAGCACAGATCATAAATGACTAGTGTGACCACTCATGGTCCTACAGGTACCTGTCTTGACGTCCCATAGTCTCACCGTTTAATCATGACTTCCCGATACAATGAACTCTGAATCACTGGATATAGCCACAGATCATACTGAAGCTGCGTGACCACTCATGGTCCTACAGGTACCTGTCTTGACGTCCCATAGTCTCACCGTATTATCTCGACTTCCTGATACGATGAACTCTGAATCACTGGATATAGCCACAGATAATACTGAAGCTGTGTGACCACTCATGGTCTTACAGGTACCTGTCTTGACGTCCCATAGTCTCACCATATAATCTCTACTTCCTGATACAATGAACTCTGAATCACTGGATATAGCCACAGATCATACTGAAGCTGCGTGACCACTCATGGTCTTACAGGTACCTGTCTTGACGTCCCATAGTCTCACCGTATTATCTCGACTTCCTGATACAATGAACTCTGAATCACTGGATATAGCCACAGCATATACATTACTAGTGTGACCACTCATGGTCTTACAGGTACCTGTCTTGACGTCCCATAGTCTCACCGTATAATCATAACTTCCCGATACGATGAACTCTGAATTACTGGATATAGCCACAGATAATACTGAAGCTGCGTGACCACTCATGGTCTTACAGGTACCTGTCTTGACGTCCCATAGTCTCACCGTATTATCTCGACTTCCTGATACGATGAACTCTGAATCACTGGATATAGCCACAGATAATACTGAAGCTGCGTGACCACTCATGGTCTTACAGGTACCTGTCTTGACGTCCCATAGTCTCACCGTATTATCTCGACTTCCTGATACAATGAACTCTGAATCACTGGATATAGCCACAGATAATACTGAAGCTGCGTGACCACTCATGGTCTTACAGGTACCTGTCTTGACGTCCCATAGTCTCACCGTATTATCTCGACTTCCTGATACAATGAACTCTGAATCACTGGATATAGCCACAGATCATACATGACTAGTGTGACCACTCATGGTCTTACAGGTACCTGTCTTGACGTCCCATAGTCTCACCGTATTATCTCGACTTCCTGATACGATGAACTCTGAATCACTGGATATAGCCACAGATAATACTGAAGCTGCGTGACCACTCATGGTCTTACAGGTACCTGTCTTGACGTCCCATAGTCTCACCGTATTATCTCGACTTCCTGATACAATGAACTCTGAATCACTGGATATAGCCACAGATAATACTGAAGCTGCGTGACCACTCATGGTCTTACAGGTACCTGTCTTGACGTCCCATAGTCTCACCGTATTATCTCGACTTCCTGATACAATGAACTCTGAATCACTGGATATAGCCACAGATCATACATGACTAGTGTGACCACTCATGGTCTTACAGGTACCTGTCTTGACGTCCCATAGTCTCACCGTATTATCTCGACTTCTCGATACGATGAACTCTGAATCACTGGATATAGCCACAGCATATACATAACTAGTGTGACCACTCATGGTCCTACAGGTACCTGTCTTGACGTCCCATAGTCTCACCGTATAATCTCCACTTCCCGATACGATGAACTCTGAATCACTGGATATAGCCACAGCATATACATAACTAGTGTGACCACTCATGGTCCTACAGGTACCTGTCTTGACGTCCCATAGTCTCACCGTATTATCTCGACTTCCTGATACAATGAACTCTGAATCACTGGATATAGCCACAGCATATACATAACTAGTGTGACCACTCATGGTCTTACAGGTACCTGTCTTGACGTCCCATAGTCTCACCGTATTATCTCGACTTCCTGATACAATGAACTCTGAATCACTGGATATAGCCACAGCATATACATAACTAGTGTGACCACTCATGGTCTTACAGGTACCTGTCTTGACGTCCCATAGTCTCACCGTATTATCTCGACTTCCTGATACAATGAACTCTGAATCACTGGATATAGCCACAGATAATACATAATTTGTGTGACCACTCATGGTCTTACAGGTACCTGTCTTGACGTCCCATAGTCTCACCGTATAATCTCTACTTCCCGATACGATGAACTCTGAATCACTGGATATAGCCACAGATCATACATGACTAGTGTGACCACTCATGGTCTTACAGGTACCTGTCTTGACGTCCTATAGTCTCACCGTTATATCATAACTTCCCGATACGATGAACTCTGAATCACTGGATATAGCCACAGATCATACATGACTAGTGTGACCACTCATGGTCTTACAGGTACCTGTCTTGACGTCCCATAGTCTCACCGTTTAATCATAACTTCCCGATACAATGAACTCTGAATCACTGGATATAGCCACAGATAATACTGAAGCTGTGTGACCACTCATGGTCTTACAGGTACCTGTCTTGACGTCCCATAGTCTCACCGTTATATCATAACTTCCCGATACGATGAACTCTGAATCACTGGATATAGCCACAGCATATACATAACTAGTGTGACCACTCATGGTCTTACAGGTACCTGTCTTGACGTCCCATAGTCTCACCGTATAATCTCCACTTCCCGATACGATGAACTCTGAATCACTGGATATAGCCACAGATAATACTTATCTAGTGTGACCACTCATGGTCTTACAGGTACCTGTCTTGATGTCCCATAGTCTCACCGTCTAATCTCCACTTCCCGATACGATGAACTCTGAATCACTGGATATAGCCACAGATCATACTGAAGCTGCGTGACCACTCATGGTCCTACAGGTACCTGTCTTGACGTACCATAGTCTCACCGTATAATCATAACTTCCCGATACGATGAACTCTGAATCACTGGATATAGCCACAGATCATACATGACTAGTGTGACCACTCATGGTCCTACAGGTACCTGTCTTGACGTCCCATAGTCTCACCGTTTAATCATGACTTCCCGATACAATGAACTCTGAATCACTGGATATAGCCACAGATCATACTGAAGCTGCGTGACCACTCATGGTCCTACAGGTACCTGTCTTGACGTCCCATAGTCTCACCGTATAATCATAACTTCCCGATACGATGAACTCTGAATCACTGGATATAGCCACAGCATATACATAACTAGTGTGACCACTCATGGTCTTACAGGTACCTGTCTTGACGTCCCATAGTCTCACCGTATTATCTCGACTTCCTGATACAATGAACTCTGAATCACTGGATATAGCCACAGATAATACTGAAGCTGCGTGACCACTCATGGTCTTACAGGTACCTGTCTTGACGTCCCATAGTCTCACCGTATTATCTCGACTTCCTGATACAATGAACTCTGAATCACTGGATATAGCCACAGATCATACATGACTAGTGTGACCACTCATGGTCTTACAGGTACCTGTCTTGACGTCCCATAGTCTCACCGTATTATCTCGACTTCTCGATACGATGAACTCTGAATCACTGGATATAGCCACAGCATATACATAACTAGTGTGACCACTCATGGTCCTACAGGTACCTGTCTTGACGTCCCATAGTCTCACCGTATAATCTCCACTTCCCGATACGATGAACTCTGAATCACTGGATATAGCCACAGCATATACATAACTAGTGTGACCACTCATGGTCCTACAGGTACCTGTCTTGACGTCCCATAGTCTCACCGTATTATCTCGACTTCCTGATACAATGAACTCTGAATCACTGGATATAGCCACAGATCATACATAACTAGTGTGACCACTCATGGTCCTACAGGTACCTGTCTTGACGTCCCATAGTCTCACCGTATTATCTCGACTTCCTGATACAATGAACTCTGAATCACTGGATATAGCCACAGCATATACATAACTAGTGTGACCACTCATGGTCCTACAGGTACCTGTCTTGACGTCCCATAGTCTCACCGTATAATCTCCACTTCCCGATACGATGAACTCTGAATCACTGGATATAGCCACAGCATATACATAACTAGTGTGACCACTCATGGTCCTACAGGTACCTGTCTTGACGTCCCATAGTCTCACCGTATTATCTCGACTTCCTGATACAATGAACTCTGAATCACTGGATATAGCCACAGCATATACATAACTAGTGTGACCACTCATGGTCTTACAGGTACCTGTCTTGACGTCCCATAGTCTCACCGTATTATCTCGACTTCCTGATACAATGAACTCTGAATCACTGGATATAGCCACAGATCATACATGACTAGTGTGACCACTCATGGTCTTACAGGTACCTGTCTTGACGTCCCATAGTCTCACCGTATTATCTCGACTTCTCGATACGATGAACTCTGAATCACTGGATATAGCCACAGCATATAAATAACTAGTGTGACCACTCATGGTCCTACAGGTACCTGTCTTGACGTCCCATAGTCTCACCGTATAATCTCCACTTCCCGATACGATGAACTCTGAATCACTGGATATAGCCACAGCATATAAATAACTAGTGTGACCACTCATGGTCTTACAGGTACCTGTCTTGACGTCCCATAGTCTCACCGTATTATCTCGACTTCCTGATACAATGAACTCTGAATCACTGGATATAGCCACAGCATATACATTACTAGTGTGACCACTCATGGTCTTACAGGTACCTGTCTTGACGTCCCATAGTCTCACCGTATTATCTCGACTTCTCGATACGATGAACTCTGAATCACTGGATATAGCCACAGATCATACATGACTAGTGTGACCACTCATGGTCTTACAGGTACCTGTCTTGACGTCCCATAGTCTCACCGTATTATCTCGACTTCCTGATACAATGAACTCTGAATCACTGGATATAGCCACAGCATATACATTACTAGTGTGACCACTCATGGTCCTACAGGTACCTGTCTTGACGTCCCATAGTCTCACCGTATTATCTCGACTTCTCGATACGATGAACTCTGAATCACTGGATATAGCCACAGATCATACATGACTAGTGTGACCACTCATGGTCTTACAGGTACCTGTCTTGACGTCCCATAGTCTCACCGTATTATCTCGACTTCCTGATACAATGAACTCTGAATCACTGGATATAGCCACAGCATATACATAACTAGTGTGACCACTCATGGTCCTACAGGTACCTGTCTTGACGTCCCATAGTCTCACCGTATTATCTCGACTTCCTGATACAATGAACTCTGAATCACTGGATATAGCCACAGATAATACTGAAGCTGTGTGACCACTCATGGTCTTACAGGTACCTGTCTTGACGTCCCATAGTCTCACCGTATTATCTCGACTTCTCGATACGATGAACTCTGAATCACTGGATATAGCCACAGATCATACATGACTAGTGTGACCACTCATGGTCTTACAGGTACCTGTCTTGACGTCCCATAGTCTCACCGTATTATCTCGACTTCCTGATACAATGAACTCTGAATCACTGGATATAGCCACAGCATATACATAACTAGTGTGACCACTCATGGTCTTACAGGTACCTGTCTTGACGTCCCATAGTCTCACCGTATTATCTCGACTTCCTGATACAATGAACTCTGAATCACTGGATATAGCCACAGCATATACATAACTAGTGTGACCACTCATGGTCTTACAGGTACCTGTCTTGACGTCCCATAGTCTCACCGTATTATCTCGACTTCCCGATACGATGAACTCTGAATCACTGGATATAGCCACAGATCATACATGACTAGTGTGACCACTCATGGTCTTACAGGTACCTGTCTTGACGTCCCATAGTCTCACCGTATTATCTCGACTTCCTGATACAATGAACTCTGAATCACTGGATATAGCCACAGATAATACTGAAGCTGCGTGACCACTCATGGTCTTACAGGTACCTGTCTTGACGTCCCATAGTCTCACCGTATTATCTCGACTTCCTGATACAATGAACTCTGAATCACTGGATATAGCCACAGATAATACTGAAGCTGCGTGACCACTCATGGTCTTACAGGTACCTGTCTTGACGTCCCATAGTCTCACCGTATTATCTCGACTTCCTGATACAATGAACTCTGAATCACTGGATATAGCCACAGATCATACATGACTAGTGTGACCACTCATGGTCTTACAGGTACCTGTCTTGACGTCCCATAGTCTCACCGTATTATCTCGACTTCTCGATACGATGAACTCTGAATCACTGGATATAGCCACAGCATATACATAACTAGTGTGACCACTCATGGTCCTACAGGTACCTGTCTTGACGTCCCATAGTCTCACCGTATAATCTCCACTTCCCGATACGATGAACTCTGAATCACTGGATATAGCCACAGCATATACATAACTAGTGTGACCACTCATGGTCCTACAGGTACCTGTCTTGACGTCCCATAGTCTCACCGTATTATCTCAACTTCCCGATACGATTAACTCTGAATCACTGGATATAGCCACAAATAATACATGACTAGTGTGACCACTCATTGTCTTACAGGTACTGGTCTTGACGTCCCATAGTCTAACCGTATAATCATGACTTCCCGATACGATGAACTCTGAATCACTGGATATAGCCACAGCATATACATAACTAGTGTGACCACTCATGGTCTTACAGGTACCTGTCTTGACGTCCCATAGTCTCACCGTATTATCTCGACTTCCCGATACGATGAACTCTGAATCACTGGATATAGCCACAGATCATACATGACTAGTGTGACCACTCATGGTCTTACAGGTACCTGTCTTGACGTCCCATAGTCTCACCGTATTATCTCGACTTCCTGATACAATGAACTCTGAATCACTGGATATAGCCACAGATAATACATAATTTGTGTGACCACTCATGGTCTTACAGGTACCTGTCTTGACGTCCCATAGTCTCACCGTATAATCTCTACTTCCCGATACGATGAACTCTGAATCACTGGATATAGCCACAGATCATACATGACTAGTGTGACCACTCATGGTCTTACAGGTACCTGTCTTGACGTCCTATAGTCTCACCGTCTAATCTCCACTTCCCGATACGATGAACTCTGAATCACTGGATATAGCCACAGATCATACTGAAGCTGCGTGACCACTCATGGTCTTACAGGTACCTGTCTTGACGTCCCATAGTCTCACCGTATAATCATAACTTCCCGATACGATGAACTCTGAATCACTGGATATAGCCACAGATCATACATGACTAGTGTGACCACTCATGGTCCTACAGGTACCTGTCTTGACGTCCCATAGTCTCACCGTTTAATCATGACTTCCCGATACAATGAACTCTGAATCACTGGATATAGCCACAGATCATACTGAAGCTGCGTGACCACTCATGGTCCTACAGGTACCTGTCTTGACGTCCCATAGTCTCACCGTATAATCATAACTTCCCGATACGATGAACTCTGAATCACTGGATATAGCCACAGCATATACATAACTAGTGTGACCACTCATGGTCCTACAGGTACCTGTCTTGACGTCCCATAGTCTCACCGTATTATCTCGACTTCCTGATAC